>OZ023314.1:11611057-11788557 GCA_964007375.1 Ophion obscuratus | reverse complement strand
TTCATTTAAAAAATTCAAGATGAATAATGCGATGGTATCCGTGATGAATCGTATCGGATTCTGTTCGATAATATGAGAATCCTTAACGATTCAAATTGGTTTCGTACACTCCAATAGGGAATCGCGATGATAATCCACTGTACGATCATGGCATTTTATTATAAGGATCCAATGTGATCACTCATTGGATCCCTATTAGGAAGTAAGAACAAGTATGGAAATCCAATTGGACCCCTACAATTTGTGCTCGGGATGGCATCTAGTTTGGGTTTAAAATGGCGCGCCATTTAAAATGTCAGGTCACTTTGCGACACCCTGTATATATATACTTTATAAATACGAAATCTCTCTCTCTCTCTTTCCATATATATACACAGGGTACAAATAATAGTGACGTGTGGGCTTGTCCTACCCGTCGTCACATCATTAAGCTCGTCTATCCTTCAAGTACCGCGCGCAAACGATCGGTGTTTGCAAGCTCGCAAGCTCTCGCATGAGCGAGAGTGAAAGAGAATAATCGTCCTGCTCTCTCCGGGTCGCCGCGACGGTGAAACGGGGTTAGAAAAATGTTGATGCACCGCACAATGGTCACTTTATCCGCGTAATTGACTCAATGGCCATTTAGCGTACGACCCACAAGCTCGATATATACGCCAAATAAAAATAAGATTATATATATGTATACATACCTACATACAGATATATATGTATATATATATATATATATATATATATATATATATATAAATGCACGTATATAAAGCTTGCTTTCTCGTCACAGTATGTATTACATAATAGTAGTATATCGTAATGGGCAAACATTGACGGTCCGCTACTGGAGGTTTCTTTTATATCCGTTCTAGCCGGCTCGGGGATTGACTGATCGACCCCCCTCGTGCTCCGCCCCGGATGATTGAATGCATGAATAGTGAACGAGGCTCGAAGAGAAATGGAATGCCAGACAATAAATTGAGCGAGGGAGAGATAGGATAAAAAAGTGCTGCTGTGACACCATAAAAGTTGCGGTCAATTGAAACAAAATAAAGAAATACTCATTAAGTACACTTTAATACACTTTAAATATGAAATCAACTAAATTTTTTTAATGTCGATTTCGATACAAAAATTGTAAAAGATACTTAAAACCATACTCTTTAATGTCAAAAAAAAAAAGAAAATTTGAAACCTGCATGCGTTTTCCCAGAAAAAAATCACGGTAAATTATTCTTTTCTCTGGTCACGCGCTCGGTGTAATCCGTTAAGGAGCACAACATCCGTGTATCGTTCGTAATATGAGAGCGGATGAATAAATGCGAGATAAGGAATTATCAACGGAGCGACGAATCGTCGCGTTATATTCGTTTCGACACGGCACACGGTAGCGTTGCCACACGCGCGCACCTTCGTGTGTGTGTGTGTGTGTGTGTGTGTGTGTACATCGAACGATGTACTATGATATTGGAGGCTGCTGGGTGAAAAAATAACAGGCTTAGGTATGAAAGTTGATACGTAATTGCAGCAATATAATGAGATCGAAAGATAAATATTAAATGATTGTTACGAGCGAAGAAGACGAAACCAGAATGACGTATGTTCTTTCGAATCTAAGTTATATATCTATTATTATTGTTATTATTATTATTATCGCTTGCAATTCCGCGTAGCGGAATGCAAGGAATTATTCTTGTTACCCTTAAGGCGAGTGTGCGATCGTAAAATCTTTTATTCGTGTGCGCGTACATAGAGGTTGCTTCACAACTACTAGGCTTTTCTTGGTGAGCATATAATGTGTGTCATTGCGAGCAAAACGCTTTTTTTTGTAATGTCGTGCAACAACAATTCGCCGCGATATTTGCGTTCAGCGTGCGACGCTAAGTCAACAATGACACAGTAGTTTATCACGTGCGATTTTTTTTTTCTTCAGGTATTGAACAGGTAATCACTGTGACGAGCCGAAAAAGGCTGTTTACCGATTTGTTTTGTCTACTAGATTATTTATTACGAATTTGGAAAAAAGGGATTTGGCTAAGCGTACATTGAACTTAATTCCTGTAAATTTTTATTTGAAAAAAAAAAAAAAAAAAAATTACCAGCGTTTTTGAGATTTAATAGATTCTCTCTATAAAAAATGTGGTCCAACGGCCGGCTCGATAACTTGAAAATACTTGGTGTGAAACATAAAAATAAAAAAGTTTTAAAAACTGTATAAATGTAGTTCTCGATGTGCGTTGCCGTTTCTTGAGAAAAAAAACATCACAAAATGGAGGGAGATTTTTAAAATTAAGGCGTTACTCCCACTTGTAGCGCAAAAAAGGCATTTTTTCATGATTTTTTTTAAAGAAAACTACAAAACTTTTTTAATCGATCAATATACCATCTTAAAGAACACATCTTGAAGAGCTTTCAGTAATTTTTTTATTGAAAAATACTACATTGTTTAGTGGCAAATGGCCGCCAATGAAATAATGTTTTTATATACACGGTTTGCGGTGACGGGTGGGGATCCAAATATCGAAGGACCAAATGTAGATCGACAAATATTTCGAAACGACAGAATATTGAACTCTCAAAATAATGAAGGTTTAATTATGCGAAATGTTATGTTTCGATCGAAGAAAAAATCGAATGACTATAAAGCGAAGCGTCATTTATTCGAGAGCTCATTTATCTGAAAACATATATTCAGATCGTCTGCAATTTGAGACATACAAATATATATTGGAACAATCTATAACATCCATATCTCCGAAACAGAAAAAAGCGAGTATCTAATATTCGTAATACCGCCTGTAGCGAAAAACAATATATCGAGACGCAAAATATCGATGGTCCGAAATGGCGAATGCCAAAATGGCGAACATGGTTATGGATGCCGTCCTGGCCGGGTGGGGGTAAAAATGTCAAATGACCAAATATAGAACGACAAAGATTTCGAAACGACAGAATTATGAACTCTCAAAATAACGAAGGTTAAATCATTCGAAATTTTATCTTTCGACTGATAAAAAAATCGAATGACTATAAATCGAACCATTATTTATTGGAGAGGTAATTTATTCGAAAACGAATATTCAGATTGTCTGCAATTCGGAACATAAAAATACAGAATCGAAAAATGCAGAACACCTATATCTCCGAAACAGAAAATAGCGAGTGCATAATATACGTAATACCGTCTATGGCGAAAAGCAATATATCGAAACGCAAAATGTCGATGGCCCGAAATGTCGAACGCCGAAAGGTCGAACGGCCAAAATGGCGAACGTGGTGGGGCCCGTCACGTGGGATGACTGTCTTACGATATTTTAGCCTACAGACCGCCAGCGCCATCTCGCAGCTTCACTCTGAGGCGCAAGTGACGTATTGCTCGATTCGCCATTCGGGCCGTTCTACATTTTGACCCTCCGCGATTTCAACCACTCGACTTTTCGGCCGTTCGCCTTAATGATTTTCTGCATTGTGAACCATCACCATTTTTTTAATTCGGAGAATTGTCGTCTCGAATTATTTGGTGTTATGCATACAGGCCCATCGATTTGATGTTTTTCGATATTTTATTAAATCTGATTTTTGTTTTTCGCTACATATCAACTTCCGAGATGTTCATATTCGTAATTGGTATTTTCGACTTCACAGACTCTAGTAAGATTGATCTATCTATATTCGAACATTCGTCATTTTCGAATTCTACATTTTGGCCCATCTACATATCGATCGTTCGACATTTGTCCCCCCACCCTCCTGGCCGACCCCTAACGCTATCTGCCTCGATCACAAGTTTTCGCCATCCGGGCCATTCGACATTTTGACCCTTCCCTATTTTAAACACTCGACTTTTTGGCCGTTCGACTTAATGCTTTCTGTTTTTTGACCCGTCGCTATATTTATAATTCGAAGATTCGTCTTTTCGAATTATTTGGTGTTATTTATATAAGCAATTCGATATTATGTCTCTCAATATTTTTTAAATCGGTTTTTGTTTTTCGCTATATTTCAACTTCGAGATATTCGTATTCGGAATTTTTATTTACGACTATATAAACCCTCCGAACATTGATCTATCTATATTCAAACATTCGACATTTTTTAATTCGATATTTCAGCCCATCCGAATATTGATCCATCGATATTTCGACTCCCACCCGCGGTGACCAACATTGCGGCGAAGTGGATCATCTGAAAAAAAAAATGCGGATGGATTTAGTCAAATATAAGTATAAACTAGTCTTTAATCGAAGGATTTTAAAAAATATTCATTTTTCACAAAATGGCGGACAGTCAAAGTTAATGGTTCGATTTTAACGAAAAAAAACGGCCGTTTTTTGGCTATAAAACGGCCATTTTTTTCGGAAAAAAAATCGAACGATTAAAGACTACATTTTTATGTATTAAATAAGCCTGCAACATTTCAAGAAGATCGGTTCATTAGTGTTCGAGTAATCTTGGTCACCGACTTCAGAAATGCCATTTTGAGAAAAACGCGTTTAAAGTTTCAATTTCCGGTCGTTTACACAACGGATTCTTCTCTTTCAACGCTCATATCTCAGTCAACTTTGTTCGGATCGACTTGAAATTTTCAGGACATATTCTCAGATACTTATACTTCAAAAAAATGCAATAAAAAAAATCGATTTTTTCGAAATCGCAAGTGGGGGTAACCCCTTAAGAACAAAAATTCACTTATCCGAAAGTAGATCCGGAACCGCGCCTTATCTAGTTTGCACTTTTCGCGCGTGAACAACTACTGTGCCATTGTTTAATATTTGGAGTTTAAATGCGAATATGTTCAACAACTTTTGACGCGCGATATTTAAAAAAGAGCTTTTTGCTCGCAATGACTCTTCACATTCTCACAAGGACAACCTAAATATTAGGGCCATCATTCACCAAAGCGGAGATAAACGAACTAAGAAAGAAAAAAACAACAGAATCGCCGTGCTCAGCTCCGATGGACATGAATTCAGCGGTCGATTGGTTGCTTTGGAGGATGATGGCCCTTAGGTGTACAAATAAGTTATCGGCCTGAGAATAAAACTAGCTGTATTGAATATCTGAACGAAATTAGTTTCTTTTTATTAGTTAGAAAGAACTAGTAGACTGTTTTTTAGTTAGAAAGAACTAGTAGAGCATTTTTTAGTTAGAAAGAACTAGTAGACTATTTTTTAGTTACAAAGAACTAGTAGACTGTTTTTTAGTTAGAAAGAACTAGTAGACTATTTTTTAGTTACAAAGAACTAGTAGACTATTTTTTGGTTACAAAGAACTAGTAGACTATTTTTTAGTTACGAAGAACCTGTACACTATTTTTTAGTTACAAAGAACTAGTGGAGCATTTTTAGAATTCTGGACTTAGAATAGTCTACTACTAGTAGACTATTTGTGTTCGAAAGAACTAGCAGATTATTGTCCGCCCTAAGAGCTAAACCTAACCCTAAAATATACATCGTGAGCACATTGAGCAAAATGAGTTCCGATAAATGTTGTCCCTCAACTCGCCCCAATCCTAAGAAATAGGGGTTGAAAACTTAAAATTTGCCATATCTCGACAACAATTAGTCCGATCAAAAAAGGTTTCAAAGAAAAGTTGTTGGGAATAATAAAATTCGTATATTGTTATCTAACATCCAACCCGCTATCTTTGAAAATAGCCGCACAAAAACTATTCGAAAATTCGGGGTTGATGCGTGTGCGAGCGAAGTAAACATATCACTGCGTCGTTGTTTAGGTCAGTGGTGCTCTCGTGTTTTTGTACCACTATTTTCAAAGATAGCGGATTGGACGTCAGATAACTTTATACGTATTTTATTATTTCAAGCAATTTTTTTTTTTTTTTGATCGAGCTTTTAATTATCGAGATACGGCGATTTTTAAGTTTTCAACCTCTATTTCTTAAGGGTGGGGCGAGTTGAGGGGCAACCTTTTATTGGTTACTTTCAGTATGCAACCATCTACCTTCAGTCGAAAACTCATATTCTATGCTAAAAAGTGCTGGGTTTTCGTCCTTTTTTACTGGACTACTGGGCTGATTATGTTGCTGCATGACAATGCCAAACCACACGCAGCAAAAAGGACCAGAGACGCTTTAGATTCGTTGGGCAGGGAAGTTTTGCCACACCCGTCGGGTTCACCAGACTTGGCTCCATCGGATTTTCACTTGCACCGATCTCTCCAACATCATTTGGCTGATAGCCACTCCAAAACGTTCGATGAAGAAAAAAATTCCATTACCGACTTTATCGACTTAATACCACCATCTTTTTACCGCCAAAAATTGCTCAATCCGCGTGACGGGTGGGGCAGATATGTAGAAGCAAACGGAGATTGCTGTGCCGATTAAAATGTACGTTGATTTTAAACAAACAAATAATTATTTTCATAAAAAAAGGCCGAGAACTCATTTGTGCACCTAATAAAGGGTGTCTCAAAATGATCTGACATTTTTATTTATCAATAAAACGTATTATTTATTTGAAAAGTACGAATACTTTCATTTTAATATAAGGTAGAAACATGGAGGTGTGTGTGGAACACAATATCCGGTAAATGGCCGCCTCGTCCCTATTTGCAAACGTTCACTCTTTTAACGAAATTTTCAATAAAATTTTGGCATAATTGCGGACTAATTTCATTAATGGTGCGTCCAGTTGCTTCCTTGAGCTCCGGAATGGTCTGTGGATCATTAGCATAGACTTTTCCGTTCAGAAAACCCCAAAGAAAGAAATCCAATAATGTCAAATAGCACGATCTTGGTGTGGCCATTTATCATCGTCGTGGCGCCAGATAATACGACCATGAAACTTCGTCTGCAATAATTGCATTATTTCGCCCGTAGTGTGACAGGTTGCAGACTTTTCGAACCCTCTCTGCCAAATTTTCACCATTTTTGTAGTGAATTTTCACGATTTCCATGCGTTGCACGATCGTGTGATTAATGCCTTATGATTAAGGCCATGATTAAGGCCTTATGCGATTTCCATGATTAAGGCCTTATGCGATTTCGCTGATTTTCGAAGGTACTTTTCTAGACGCGGTTAAAAAAAATGACGCATACATTGACAACATTTTTTTACAGATTATTCCAGCACATGGTTAAGTATATGTAAAAAAAATCAGAAATATTAAAAAATTGCGCAGTCATAACATATTTCCACAATTCACTTTTTTGAACCTTGTGAAAGTTCTAACTCTTGAACGAAAGTTTAGATCGCTTTGAAATTTTTACAACATATTGTTAGTATCATCATCTATCGTGTGAACCACAGAAACAAAAATTTCAATGACATAAAAAAATATAAAAAATAAAATATCGACAGAAAATTAAGTAAAAAAATGTTAAGTTTCGCATTTTTATTATAATGATTTTTTTAAATAATATTGTTGGTTCACACTGAAGATACATTCATTATGCAATGATAAATATGTTTATTTTTTTCAGACACCCACATCGACGCCGAGAACTTTTACCATCAACGCGCGCGCAAAAAAAAATACATTGCTTTATTATGTTATATCTCCGCCATTTGTTAATATTTCTGATTTTTTTGTCACATATACCATAACCATGTTCTTAAATAATCTGTAAAAAAAATGTTGTCAATATATGCGTCATTTTTTTTAACCGCGTCTAGAAAAGTATCTTCGAAAATCGGCGAAATCGCGTATATAAGGCCTTAAACTTCAATCCTTCCTGACGCCAGTTGTCGAATTACTCTACTTATGTTCGCCACAAAAAAAATGGCGGGCAATTAAAAATATCAGGTCATGTTGGTACTTCAGTTGTGAAGCACCCTGTACAAGGACAGAATAATATCATGATCAAATTACCAACAAACACGCTCCTTCACTTGTTTCCAGACACTTGCTATCGAGCAAATGAATTCTCGATTTTTAGGGCCCAGGCAGTTTAATGAAAGAACGAGCTTATTCGAGTCGCCTATGTATGGTGTGCTCGTACAGAGCAATGCAATAGCCCAGGAAATCGAGACGTTCATCAAAGACTTCAAGATCGGAGCGTTCAACTTGCGATCAACGTGCCGTAAGTAAGTCCGCTCGCCATTGCGAATAATTCGAGTCTCTGTGCGTTGAGAATTTTTGCACCTACGAGTTATTCTCAATTAGCTATTCTTCCGGACACCCTTGTCTTACTTTTCGCGGTTATTTTTATAATTATCGTAACAATCTTCGTCTATGAGGACGTAAATCAGCTCTCGTGCATTTGCGTACCTATGTAGAGCATTGAAACTGAGAATTTATCGACTAATCTCGGGTGGGTCGGAGTAGAACTGAAGGGGTTGTAGGAGAGAGGAAGCGGGATTCAGAGAGGGGAGATTGTTCGTAGATTTTATATACGTCGTTTCTCCACACGATTGGACGCCACAAACTAGTTTCCAAGTCGATAAACCCGCATGCTCAAAATCGTCGAAAATTGTCGAGCTTTCGCATTTGAGATGAATTTACTATATATATATATATACATACACAATTACTTCCCTCAAGATGCAGATATATACATTTGTATAAATATATTTACGTTGATTATTATTATTATTAAACATAACTATAAATATTTGTATAGTTGATGCAATTATTTCATTCGAGCTACCCTCCCCTCAGGAAAATCTAGTCGACAAGATCTGTCGAGAACACTGCGAAAAGAAGCCATTAGATTTTAGGATTAACAAAAGTTGATAACAAGTAAACTTATGCTTTAAAGAAAAAACCTGAATTTTCGTTTAAATTATCGTCCTTTTTTTACGGCAATAGATCTTTTTATTAAGGGGCTAAGCTACGACCCGAAAATCAGGGATGTTAAAAAACATTAGTTGTGAAAGAATAAGTAAAATGATTGAAGAATCGTTTGGACATTTATGTGTAAGTACATTAACAATGTGGTGTATAAAATTAAATTTAAAAATCTTCAAATAATCAAAGAAGTAATATGCAATCTGGTGAAGGACCTTTAAACGCGAGTGGCTCAGCGGTGTACTTGATTTTGGTCATGCGGTTGATCTAAAAAGAAAAATAAGTTTTTTTTTGGTAATATTGGATAAGACTTGACTTAAGATTTTTTTCGTTATCGCGTTTCAATCATCAACGAAAAAAAAGTATTTCTTTTTCTCCATTTTCAAAGGAAACTGACATCATTGTTGTTAATAACTAATGGAAAAAATGTTAAGAAGAAAAAAGTCGGTCAAGACTAAACTACGATCACACTGAATAAGTGTACTAAATTTTAAGTCAATCCGTTCATTAGATGTCGAGAAATCGTGTACACCGTTTTGAAAAACATAGTTTCGAGACAAACGCGATTAAAGTTTAACTAGCAGTTATATCAAGTTAACCTGAAGGTTAACTTATGATTACTGCACCATGTGCTGGACCTCCCTCTTCAATTTGAGTAGTCTTAAGTGACAAACGAGCGTCCGTCATTTCCACAGTAGCCTAATCCCTCACATTCTTATTTTCGATTGACCATCATTCTATAGACCACCATTTATCATTTCAACGGGTCTCCATAAGCTTAGAGATTAAAAATCAGGTCGATTTTCGATATTTTTTTCTGGTGAGTGGATTGGGATGACGAAGTTGGGATTCTACAGACAATTAATACACAGTCTTGCCAAGTTTCAGTTTTTTTCGTATTGAAAAATACAGATAAGTGAAGCTTTAGAGTTATTATTATTATTTATCGGTGTAAGTGGTGCTGGCTACTAGGGTGATTTTAAATTTAAAAAATTAAAAATGTTCGTTGACTATAATAATGAGACTATAGTATGAGTGGATGTTTTTAATTTTTTTTGCAATTTACGGAAAATCCGAGCTGTAGAAAAAAGATCGACTTTTGACCAAGAAAAACAGCTGTAATAATTTGTCATTAACAAATAGATAAGCGTATAAAAAATCCACCGTTCGTACGATAGGAAATGTTATAAACTCTGTAAAAATTTGAACTGAATCGGACGAATAGATTTTGAGATACGACTGTCACCGTTTCACAAAACAGTTTTGAGGAGAATGCAAAAAAAAGTAAATCGCCGCAGAGCTGTTCGCCGTAGCGTCGTGGGCTATCTGACCCTTCACAAAAAGCTACATAACTCGGGCTATTGTCATAATTTTTACAAAATCTTTGTTGCAAGTTATAGTTAACACCCTAAGCTATAAAACCATACAAAACAAAAAAGTCGTTTTCTCAAAGTTTCAAGTTCACGCAAACCCTTCAAAAATTGACACAAACCACTTTTTTCCCCAAATTTCCCACCCCCAAACATACGGCAGTGAAGTCGCCTATTATCTGCCCAAAAACAAATGATCGCAAACGATTTCCGCCGGAAAAATGAAAGAAGCGCCGACCCAAACCAACCCAAACAAAATCTCAGCCCAAAAGTTGGGATCGCCTGTCAATTCTTTCTACCCACGAGCCGTACAATAATATACGTGTCTGACAAGTTGTTCCGTGGCGAGGATTGACTGCAAGCGAACAACTGCGGTTGTCAAAAGCGACACAAGTTGACGAAGACACGAGACGTTAACGCTAAATACATGTGCGCCACAACACGTGTGTCAACGCCTCGCGCAAATTCTCTTTTCTTTGCGGATCCACGCGAGTCGTGTGTACGACACACACACTTGAAACGGAAGAAGAAAGAAAAAAAATGGAAAATACACGAAAGAAAAAAAAACCTACCCGGCTAATGTCTGTTATGTCTCTGGTTTTTTCATGAGCGTCGTGCGCGCAGCTTTACTACATTTTCACGCAACCAGCTTCGTAATACTCTGAAATATATATATATACAGGGTGTCCTGTCATAAATGGATAATCCTCCAATTGTCGATAGGTCAGATCATGTCCTACTGAATGCTGCAATTTCAGTTTAATAAAAAGTCCTACGGTTTTTGTGATTTTGGGCTTTGTTGTTTTTAAAAAGAGCATTAAAAAAACAGGGTCAAAAAAGGTTATCATTTGTCGAAATAACATGCGACAAACCAAAAGCAGATGATTTTTATCTCGAAAACCGTGGGGTTTTTACTAAACTGGCATTCCAGCATATAGGAGGACATGATCTGACCTACCAACAGTTGCAGGATTATCCATTCATAACAGGACACCCTGTATGTATGTACACCCTGAATCACCCTGTATACCTGACATGTGCTGACAATGTGTGTGTGTGTGTATATATATATATATATAATGGCATATATATACATACATACATACATACATACATACATATATATATATATATATATATATATATATATATATATATATATATATATATATACATGTCAGGTATACAGGGTGATTCACAACTTCCAGGGCTCTCTTACTAAGCATATAGTGTCTCACTGCGAGCAAAGCGCTTTTTTTAAGCAGTATTGTCATCTAGACATTTGAAAAAATATTCTTTTCAAATTAAATTTAATTATTTTCTATTTATTCAGATCGTTTGTAACTCCTTCAATTTTTTATATTTTTCGATGAAAGTCGGCCCACAACTTTGTTGACCGTACGTTGACACACTGGGTCATTTCGACCCAGACGAATTTGAAATAAAATACTCACTCACCCAACATTGAAAGTTTTAAATAATTTTTACAACAATTTAATGTTATATTTTCCTAATTCCAATTACGCGATCATGTTAAAAAATGTTTGAGGCAAATCCCTGTTTTTTTTTCATTAAAAACCTCCCGGAGCCTTGTTAATAGCAGATTAATGGAGTCCTATCCCCATTAAATTCACCCAGTGGGTCAAAATCTTGACCAAGTATAAGTGTGTCAACGAAGGGTCAATGTACATACAAATAAATGTCTAAACCATTTTCCAATCATCTTACTTATTCCTTCAATTTTTTTTATGTAACCCCGATTTTTGCACCGTAACAATAGCCTTAATGCAGTATTGTTGTCTGGAAATATGAAAAAATCGTTTTTCTCAATTTTGTTTTATTATTCTACAGACCTTTTTGAATACGTCTGTGAAAACCGTTTAATGGTACTCATGCAACTAGCCGAGTTAGCTAGCACCAACTTTAAAAGCGTTTTTCTCCAATCTATGCTTTTCAAATCGGAGACCACGAGATCGTGATAACCAATTGGCCCATTGATGTCAAATTTGGTAAGTACCTCCAGTAAACCGTTTTTCAACGTTGGTGGCAGCATTGAGTCGAAATAATGTTTTTTTCGTGTATGTAACTCGTAGAATGGTCAGAAAAATAGAAATAATTAAAAATCAAAGTTTAGCATGTCGCTATTTTTCAAATTTTCAGCTTTTTTTAGTGAATCTGTTACCAAACATCACAACATACATACAGATTAAGAATATGGTCGATTTTTTTTTAGATTCATAGAAAGTCATCAACACTAGTCGCCAGTTGAAGGCGGTTCCCGCGTACTGTTGTAAATTAACGTACAAAAAGTACATGATAATAACTTTTTTCTCCTTTTATTTGAACATATTGTTGGAGAATGAATAAATAGATGTAAAAAATAACGAAAAGAAAACCCGAACAATTCCACGATTATTCCATCCTAGAAGCCACCTCCAAAACAGTGCTCTAGACAAAAATACTGCCTTGAATTTGCGACAGAAATTGGCCGAGATATTCGCGTTCAAAGTTCGACGCTGACAAGGAACATCGCTAAGGGTCCGCCTACGATTTTATTAAAATACACATGTGATAAAGCGTTGAGAACTCATAGACTTGTATTTTTTTTTGGTGGAAAAACAATTGGCAATTCTTTAAATAAGTTACTTTTCCGTTAAATGAGCCTAAAATTATTTTTTTGCTGTTTTCTGATGTATTGGGTTATAAATTATTATACTCAGTCTGGAGAAGTTGAAATTCACGCGCACCATAAAAATTTATGGGGTTTTCAAGTTCGGGTTGAAGTTCGCCAATTTTTGAACATTTCGACACCTATTTTGGGTTTGTTTGTGTTTGTTTAGGTTTTGTTTAGGTTTGTTTGCTTAAGTTTTTGAAAAATTCGAAATTATTTTGAACGATTTTTGCTCTCAAAAAATTGTTAATGAAAAAGGTCAGCTTCCTCCGATTGAATATCGTCATTTATAACCCAATAAATGATATTTTATCGGAGAAATAGGATAATATTTGTCGGAAAAGTCACTTATCTAAGGAATTACCAAACGATTTTAAGAGTGGAAACCACCCCCCAAAGAAAGGTATGTCGAGAGGTGGTTTTGCAGTTTCAACCACAAGCAGTCCACCAATCTGAATGAAACAAAAACCAAAATTCTTCTGATGTAAAGCGATGAAAAATCTACTATAAAAGTGTCGAAACAAAAATTAAATCAAGTGGTGCCACGCCTTTTTTGACGGGTGGATTACGCCCTTAAACTCGTTTTTCTGCCGATACAAAAATACGCGTCTAATAATTTTCAATGCTTCATCACATATGTGAGTTTCAACGAAATCGAAGGCGAACACTAAAGTGAAGTTCCTTTTGAGTAGATTGTGGCTCAGTTGTTGCTTACGCATGAATTCTTTTCTTCGACTATTAAATAATAAAAGAAAATTCTTGAATCATATTATCGATTCGCAAAGCGAGTCTCCGTGTTCATTATTTTGTAACTGAATTAAAAAATTAAGAAAAAAAAATCACTCGTCTGAAGATACTGTGCCAATGTTCACGATTTGGACTTTAGACGCAAATATATCGGCCAAATTATGTCGCATGGCATTTAAACAAAAAATGCTCGCAATGACTCACCGAATATGCTCGGGAAGGGAAAGTTGTGAATCACCCTGTATAAATGTGGTTCATATGAGAATGTGAAATCTTCGTATTGTGAGGCTTGTATACGATTATTAAAAGCGTCACGTTTCACTCTTCGTGTTTATCCTGCGAACGAGAGACCTTCCATTCACACAAAAAAAAACCTCAGCCACACACACGCACCCGCGCACATGTGTCAATGCATGCACTTATGTATGTACATAAGCTCCAGCTGATTTGAATTCTCTTCGTAGAATGTTGCTCCGTCTATATCTCTGCTTTTTTAAATACCATGTTCTCGTTTGAAAAACACCCCCTGAACGTGCAGTGCAAACATTTACCGATACAAGAGAAACTTTTATTCGCCTTATTCTCGTTCGCTTATAGCGGAGTTTCGTTTCGTCGAGGGCGAAACTACCAGAGTTAGAGTGTCACTTCGAAACTCTAGATTCATTTTTTATATTAAATAGATAATTTGCCATCGATATCCCTCGCTATCGTACTCTAGGCCATGAAAGTTAAGTTATAATTCTTGAATTTTGAAAGTTTAAAAGATAATTCAATAACTTAAAAATAGTTGAAAAGTTAACAAAATTATTCGAAGATTTAAAATATAATTTCAAAGATAAAAAAATAAATTCGAAAGTTAAACAATAACTTAAAGTTTCAATAACAATTTGATAAATCAAAAAGTAATTTCAAAGTAAAAATAAATAAATTTTTAAGTTGAAAAAATAATTAAGTTTAAAGAATAAATAAGACGATTGAAAAACAATTTGGACATTTATTTGTATGTGAATTAACAAAGTTGAGTACCAAATATCACAAAAAATATCAGTCAAATATTAAAGAAGTCATAAACAATCTCTTGAAGGACCTTTGATCGTGAGAGGCTCGACAGTGTACTTGATTTTGGCCGAGCTTTTCATTAAATGAAAAATTCGCCGAGACTTGACCGATTATTTTCCTCGAAAAATGACATTAATGTTATTGACTAAACAACTTGAAAAAAAAAATAAACGTCGGTCAAGACTAACTTGCTATTTCAATGAATAAGTGTAATCAAGTAAATCGTGTATACCGTTTCGAATAACATACTTTCAAGAAAAACGCGTTTTTAATTTTACTAGCAGTTATATCGTTGTAAACATAAATTTACTTTTAATCTGCTCTTCCTGCATCATATGTTGGATCTTCCTCTTCAATTTGAGTTGCCTTAATTAAGCGACGAACGATTTTCAGACATTTCCATAGTAAAAAGCCCAACCCCTTAAAAAGTTTTAAAAATAATTTGAAAGGTAATGAAAGTTAATTTAAAAATTAATCCTATCTTTTAATTTTTGTTTCATCGGAGGCCCTCGCACATGTACTTACTTCAAGCAAATTTTTATTCTAGATAGGCCCCATTGCATTATCAATGCTTTACAAGTGTAGTGTATATATATATATATATATATATATAACTCGCGGGACACACGGTTTAAACGGAATTATGGTTCGTACGCGCATTGACAGCCACACAGCTGTTTGCGTCCAATTAGCCTCGCTTGATAAGCTCAACAATAGCCGGCGTTATTGCAGAACAAACCAGCGCGGTGGAGAACCCTCGCGATCTCGACACTGTCTCGTTGCGATCTTTCATCCCGTTGCTTTGTTACTCTCTCACTTTTCTTATGTACGTTAAACACTTTCAACGCCAAAACTTGTCGTTGTACATTACGGAATACATTATTATCGATCTTATTGTACGGATGGCTACCAAAAAAATTGTTTTTACAGATATTCAGTACAGTCATAATTAGGATTGTATAGCAACAATAATTATAGAAATGGTAATTGATTTAATCAAAATTAATATTCTCATTACGCAATAATTATAATACTGACGATGATGATAGAGTAATGAACAATAATAATGATAATAAAACAGTGAAAATATTAATAATGATGATGATAATAATATTCGTCAACCGAATTGACCTTTAAAGCAAATATCAATTATAAAAATTATAATAATGAAACATTAATGAATAGAAATAATACAATCGCAATAACAATTATTATTATAATGATACCAATGATGATAACATCAATTTTGAACTGAATTGATCTCCCAATCAAGCAATAATAGGAATAATAATAATACTGATGAAACGGTAACGAACGATAATATTATTAAGGAATAAATAATATTTATTGCTTAATAATATTTATTATAGAAATATAAATATTTAAGGAATAAATATAAATAATATTCTTGGTAATAATCATTATAGCTAATAATAATTATATAGTTCGCTTATATCCGACACCACTGTGACGGATAAAAAAATATTTTTTTTTTCATCATATTTCTCAAAGTACATATTCAAGAATTTGTGAAAATATTTTCAAGTTAAAATGTTGAAAATTGAATGAGTTACAGACGATTTAATCAGAGCAGGTGGCGCCAAGATTAACGTGTACTAAAACATTAAATCGCGTTTTTCTCGAAAGGACTTTTCTTTATCTGGCTGGAATCATAACTCTAGCTATGATTGTTCGATGTTCGATTTAAAAAAAATCGTAATTGCAGTAACTAACGTTGTGCGTAGCAGTTCTTTTTAATTTAGTATTCTTCCAACCCTCGAATATAAGTAAAAATGTCACCAAAATTACATTTTTATTAAACACGACATTTTGTAACATTATTTTTCCAAAAACGTCTATGTACAACGAGAACTACAATTATGCAGATGGAAAAAAACATTATTTTTATTTCTCAGACCAACCAATATCGGGTTATCAGTCTGGGTGTTGTACCACATTTTTCATACAGAGGCTCTATCATACTTCAATGACGTTGTTCATTTTTTTTTAATGAAAATATACATGTAATACGTGCAATGTATACTTAATAGCATACTTTTTTTACAGATCCCAAATAAATAATCTAGTAGACAAAAAAAATGAGAGAAAAACGACCTTTTTTCGGCCAATCACAATGGTGTCCTCCCTTAAGTTATATAATTAATTTTTATAACAGTTTATTAATCGTTATAAATGAAAATAACAATAATAACAATAAAAAAGGATAATATTAATAATGAGGATGATACTAATAATAACAATAATTGTTCGTCGAATTAGACTTTGAATCAAACATCAATTATAATAACGATGATAATGAAACATTAATAAATAATAATAAAGTCGCAATAACAATTATTATTATAATAATACCGATAAATGGTATCGAAGTTTGGATCGTTGGGATGCAACGACATTTTTTTTTCGTGTCAACCAATTTTTCTAGCCTATTTAGGCTACAAAAATCAGTGGAACATTTTTTCAGGTCCTTATCAGGGTTCCATAACCATTAACTTGGAAAAAAATGGTGTAGATAATAACAAAAATGAAGAAGAATTTTCGATGCATTCCAACAGTGCAAACTTCACCATCATGCCAAGTATCATCATAATAATGATAAAAATTATTTTTATCATTATTATGATTCCTGCTTGATTCGGAGATCAATCCAGTTCACAATTATTGTTATTTGGAAGCCAAACCCGTGTTATTGAAACCCAAATAAACAGTACCTAATAATAATGTTAATGTAACAATTATAATATTTACTGTGAGCTGAGAAAATATTTCGAATCGTAGCCCAGTCCAACATGCATGTGCAACGGATGATTCCAATGTACAGGATTTCGATAATGAAATCCTGAAGAAAATGAGTTGACCATTGTTTATCTCTTCGACCAAATTCCGCGGGAAATTTGAGAGCGCATACAAACACGGAGAATGAGAATCCGTAACATCCTTGGTCGATAGGCAACTTATCAGTCATCCTGCAGCGCGCGTGCGGTCTAATTATCGCAAAAATGATTTGCTCATACTACAACCATCCTCGTACTCGTTTATCTGCTGCGACGTATTTGAAGAAAAGAAAAAATTCGTCCTCCACTCCCGTCCCCCATACGTCTGATTTTTTCGTCGCGAGAGACAAATAGAATCTCGCCCACATTGTCATTTATTTGCGCATTATTGCGACGCGTACTGCCGTATTTTCTCTCGCGCCTTCCCGTTGTTGCTCCGGAAAGAGACACTTTTTTATTGCTACTTTTCTCGCTACGCGATAAATTGTGGCTCTTTATTGGTCGCTCAATTTTTATTGCGTAAAGTCAATAGTGCACGAAGAGATCAATTGCCAATAAATAATGAAGGGAGTTGACAAAGACACTCCACGAATTTCCAGAGATGCCACCCTCCCCCTCCGAGCAACCCTTCCCATCAAGCGGGAAGATCAATGACGAAATCGAAACTTTTTTTTCCATAATTTATTACCAAGCCCGATTTTAGTAATTAAAAAAATGGATAAATTTGAATCGGAATTCCCCATACATCGCCGCGCGTACATGCATTTAGGAGAATTACGCCCGAGGCTATGTGGTAGCCTTCATCGGTGGGGTATGCACATACGCGCGCCGCCAGTCCCAACTGCACCCAGTGCAGTGACGTTCGTTATCGCTTCCTCCAGCGCGTTACACGCACGCACGTGCGTATAGTACGAGTCGTAGTACTACGAGTTTACCCCTCTTCGCTGCACCCTCCTCGGCGTAGCTGGCCTGATACATGTATGTGTACACACACACACACACGCACACACACACACACACATACACACATACACGCACGCACATACATATACATATACAGGGTGACGCGATTTAAAGTGCGGAAATACAAAAATGCTCATATGTATAAGAACTGGATAAGATTCCAAACCCCCCCCCCCCCTACTCCGATTGAACGGAAACTTTGCACAAATTTTCCCTTTCATATTTTAAGACAACCCCTAAACGGATTTTGGGCGATTCGCAATAGTTTTCGAAATAGTAAATTTTTATGTTTTTTTTTTCAAAGGTCAGGTTCCAAACCCCCGAGCCGAAATTTTGCGCAAATGTTCGTTTTAATATTCTAAGACAACTCCAAAAGGGATTTTTGGCGACACGCAATAGTTTACGAGATATTGAATTTTAAAGTTTTTTTTTTAACGCGCGCCGATTATATCTATGTCTGTGATTATATCTATATACAGTGGGTAACGAAAGTATTTGTACATCTAACACGAAAGTGTTGTTAATTTGGCTTAATTTTTCTCCATGTTTTCCCAAATTTTTGTAAACAGATCCCATGTATATTTAGGATAAGCTATCGAACACAGAAATTTAATGAGGCATTTTATTTTTTTCGAAGGATAATTTAAAAAAGACGACGTGTAAAAGTACTTTTATACCCACTGTATGTTATCGTGCTCTCCGTTTTGTGCAAACAAACAAACCCAAACGAACATAAACAAACATAAACAAGCCCAAACAAACAAGAACAGCCCCGAACAACTACATACAACCACAAACAAATCCACACCCAACAACTATTGCGCGTGGCCAAAAATCCCTTCAGGGTTTGTATTAAAATATTAAAAGGAAGGCTTGTGCAAAATTTCAGTTCGATTGGAGGGGGGCTTGGAAACCTTACCCTTGAAACAAAATTTTACAATTCACTACATGCCGAACGTCACAATTCACTAAATGCTAAGAACTGTTCCATTAACCCTTCCTTGACACACTTATATTTGGCCACGTCTTTGACACACTGGGTCAATTTAACCTGGACAGTACTTCATCCACCTACCCTTAACAGCCCTTCGGTCGGTTTTTATCAAAATAGATCCAGGATACACTTCAAGCATTTCTTAATATGTCTATACATAATTAAAATTCGAAAAATTTAAAATTCAACAGTTGTAAACAATTATCGAAAACATTCAATTTTTGGCAATTGAGCATTTTATTTCAAATTCGTCTGGGTCAAAATGACCTAGTGTGTCAAGGAAGAGTTAATCAAAATATTTTTTCCACTCTTATAAATAATTTGCAGTCTCTGCAACCGAATAAAAAAAATACAATTATCCCCTAATTTCTGTCTTCCATCATATTCATTATCTATTCAGCTCTATGCATACATGCCTCGAAACAAAAAATAATAACACTGAACTAAAAGCAATCAAGTGTCGAGGAATCTTCACAATCCTCTTCATATTCCCAAAGTATATCAACTTGCATTTACGACACCCGTTATCCAAACCCGTGTATATGTAGTTAACCCTTTCCGTGCGTAATCCACCGTCTCGATCGCGCTTGCTCCCTCTCTCTCCCTCGTCCCTCTTCGGTCTTCAGATAGAATACACTGACCGCGTCAGCGTGATGCACCATAATATATATGCGCCGCAGGATGCATATTGCATGTTGACTATAGGACGTACTATATATTATATATACGTCTCCCTGGCCGCGCAAACCGCGCCATACGCGTCTTTCCCCACGTGTTCTCTCGCGTTCGTGTACGTACGAGCTGCGCTTCTGTGTTCCTCTCCTCGTCCCGCAAGACCGACGTTAACGCACGCATCACTAACCATCTCATGTAATACGCGGCACTGACCTTACCCCGTGAACACGGGCGGTGCTCGACTTCCTATGTACTCGCGAAGACGCACACTATATATATATATATATATATATATATATATATATATATATATATATATATATATATATATATATATATATATATATATATATATATATATATGATAGTACATCGGTATCATTTACCGATCCGCAGTTTTTGCGGGGCCACACCTCGAGATAAACATCGCACATCTCAATCCCGTATTAACGCTGAGTGCGTGTAACGCAACGGTGGAAAATTATTGCAATTACGCCAATATATCCGCAGGGACGGCAGAGAAGAACAGGAAGGGAGCAATGGGGGGGGGGGGGGGGTGGAATCAGAACGATCATCTTTTTTAGGCCTTTCTGGTGACGTAGTAAAAAAAGGTATGTCTCCGTAGATATGCAGGGTATAGTAATTACTCGTGTAGAGTATAACAACAATAATGATAATAATAATGTCATATTTGAAATAATTAACGGTGAAGTAAAAAACTATAATAGGTATAACTGTAAAGGAGAGGGCAAGTAAATGTTTGGTTTTCCTGAAAGAAGAGCACTTTCCACTGTGTGGGAAAAAAGAATAGTGACATTTCAATGTGACGAGATGGTCGACGTGTCAGTTGATAATCAAATTGTTGCATGATATAATTGATACATGAGGAATAATCGATGAATAATAATAAATTGATAATACATTAGAAATAGTTAATCATGAATGGTGAATAATTCACTGATAATACATTAGGAATAGTGAATTATGGATGATTAATGAATAATTGATAATAAATTAGAAGTTAATATTTATCGATTAATAATGAATGGACAATGCATGAGGAATACCCAATTTTACCATAAACGTGATATACCTATACATGTATGAGAAACGGATTTTCGGAACTCGTGATGTCTTTCCAAGGCTGGCTATCAGCACTTCCGGCTGCTTGGAGAACGGTCATTATGTTTTTTTTTTTTTTTCAATCGCACCGGTGAGTTTGTTACGGTATTGAAGTTCGGCTCATTGTAATGCAACGAAAATTTCACAACTCACGTTTGTTTGGCTAATTTACATTCCAATATCAGGATCCTTTTCAGAGATCTGTATTTTGAGTTAGCACGTAAAAATGTTGGATTATAAAGAAAACGAAGAAATTAAAAACAAAAAGAATGTCAATTGCATTCCAACGCAAACTTTACCATCGTCACTTGAGGACAGAACGGTGTTTGAAATAACCTTCATTAATATGAAGGTTGTTTCCACCCGCATTTATCTAAACGTAATTCTAAATGGCGACGAAGCCGGCATCGTTGAAATACAACGAACAATTCCTTAATTTTTTTCATTTCCTAATTTGTATTACCATACAACATGTTCGTTTCCACAGATTTCGATTGTAGATCTTCGAATAGGCATCTCAAAAATGGGTGAGGGATTCGCGTAGGGAAAATGTGCGAAAATAAATTTGAGCAAGTGGAAAAAACATAAAACTTCATTGGGTTGCAACGATTCTTCAATCTTCGCGTTCCAGCAAACTTTAATCTCATAATTTTAAAGTCGCTGGGGCTTGCATAAAGTTAATTATGAGGATGATAGACCACTATGAGGACAGTCCTCGAAATCGTCTTTCCCCACACACACACACACATATATATATATATATATATATATATATATATATATATATATATATATATATATATATATATATATATATACCCACAGGCAGGGTGCAGTTGTAGACGGAAGCTGAGCCGGTAATTGCCGTGAGGAACGTGGTCCAGATGCTCCCCAATCAGCGGTTGTCCCGATCCATACGAGGCCAGAGGTGGAGATGCATGTGCGTACGTGCGTACCTACTCTCTCCTTCTCTCTCTCTCTCTCTCTCTCTCTCTCTCTCTCTCTCTCTCTCTCTCTCTCTGTATCTAAAGCTTTGACCACACAGTATAATTATATATATATGGATTGTCAATAAATACGTATATATATAAATATATTCTCGCTCTCTCTCTCACACACACACACACACACACACACACACACGCGCGCACACACACACCCACGCATGCACCCACGCATATACATTGACGCCCACACACCCACGCACATACATCTACGCACGCAAACCCACGCACACACACGCACCTACATACATATATCTATATAGTTTAGATCGAGTCTCAAGCGACCACGTCGGGAACGGCCTGTTAGTGCCTGACCATACGCATGGCAGCACCGTTTAATTGGGACTGGACACAATGGATTATGGAATGGTAGGATGGACGAAACGTTCGCGCGCTCCTAGGATTCACGGCTATGTCCTTCCGCCGTCAGGCGGAACTGCGCGGAGCCACTCGACGTCACAAGCATATGATCGCGGACTCGTTTACGTCGTTGTGGGGATGTTCGAAGGCGTGTAGAAGCCCACGGGAGCCTGTTCGGAGGACCCATGCGGCAACTGTGATTGCACACGAAAGGTTACCAACGGAAGGTTAAGAAGGAGAAAGGGAACGTCTGTCCTGCCACAGAACATGGCAGGCACGATTCCACTGTCTCCGCTGGGGCTACGGATGTGCAAAAGCCCAATGCGCTAACGCGTCGGTAAATTGCGAGAGTGGATACTCCACGGTTCGTCAGATTGCGAATCCGTCTGCGGGAGGTAGGAACGGACAAAAACAGGATCCTCCGTAAATTCTTCGTGAATTTCCAATAGGATTTTTTTGGTACTTTTTTTTCTTTGGATGAACGACGGGGAGCGGAATATGCAGAGATTTCGAAATATAACATTTTTTCTCGTTGGGAATATCTACTCGTTGGACAGGGACCATTTTTAGCCTCTGAGACTAATGTAAGAGGAAGCGGTTCTACGCGACATAAAATAAGGGCGAGAAAGATAGTTGAAATTTTCGAACCAAAATTTATCAGAGCCAATGATATTTAGGGCGAGAAAAAATCGCAAAGCTCTGCGTCTGCGAATTCTACAGAGCTTAATGCTTGGTTTTTTTCTGGAAAATCTTGACCATGTGTGAACAAATTATTTTCGAAAATTTGAGAGGTTATGTCGTTCTCGTACGAGTTCTTCACACTCTGAGGATCGCCCTGTGCTGATCATTCGTTCATTTGTCATTGTTAAGTATGACAACAATAATAATGATGATGAAGATAACAATGATGGCGTGATAGAAATAATAATTGCAAACTGAATTGATCTTCTAACCACACAATATTAATAATAATAATCATAATAATAATAATAACAATGATGTTTAATGTCCTTAGGAGTAAGCATGAAGACGGATGCTAGAGTGACTAAGCAAATGAGAAAGGACGGTGATCAGCAGCCAAGATCAGGTGAGACGACACGAAACAGGCGAGATCTACACAGGATGGAAGTGATGCTAATGCAGTCTACGGCTGGGCAACGGACAGAAGTGGTTTTCTCTCCCCTGACCAAAAAGTGTCATTTTTGCCAGGGGAGGGGGCGTTTAGCTGCTATGCATCTCGTGCAAACCCCGGCCGAGACCGATCACTCCTTTTCGACCCCTTGAAACGGGATGAGAGTCCAGCATACGGGCGTTAACGTCGCTCTGGATTTTGGGGGGCAACCCCTAACCCCTCCCGACGCGATCGAGACTCCACGGTCTTTAAAAGATTTTTCCCCATTTTTACCACGATAAAAAGTTTAACAAAAAATGATGTTGATAATAATATGAATTAACGTAAAGTAACATTATCAATTGTTATTAATTATTGTAACTAACGATAATTTTATCGTTTGAGATATATAACTAATAGCTATAAAAATGTATTAATTGTTATAAATAAAGAAACACTGACAATATTAAAATGGTGAGAATGTTAACAATGTTGATGGAACTAACGATAGCAACAAAAAAGGAAGCACATCTTATGATCACGTACTGATACTCAGCGAATAATACAGGGACACGACGACTTGGAAGTGGTTCTCAAACGGTGCGGGTACTTCGCCCATCTGGGTCAGAGGGACCAGAACGCGCATGCCCGACAGCGGTGCGGGGGACGACTACGTCTGGGTGAGGGTGGGCGGCCTGCTTTACGTCAGCGTCTACCTGACCTCAAACTGCTCCGCCAGAGAGTTCGAGGACAAGACAGGCAGACTGGAGGACGAGATGAGGGAGCTGCCGGGTGACTTGATAGTCGCGGGTGACCTCAATGCGAGGGCGATCGAGTGGAGAATGACCAGGACGGACAGACGTGGACATCTGCTGCTGAAATTGGCAGTAAAATTTAACCTGACTGTTGCAAACACGGGACACGTATCGACGTAAATAAGACCGGGCGTGGGCTCTTCGACACCGGACGTGACGATGATCTCGGACAGTATCATGTCGCTGATGAGGCGATGGGCGGTGATTGACGACTATACAGCCAGCGATCACCACTAAATCGTGTTGAAGGTGATGGGACCCATAGCGACGCGACGCAACGGATTGGTGCAGGCACCACGGTGGAACGCACGAAGACTGGAGAGCTTTAGGTACTCGAGGGCGCTGCTGGAAGCATTCGAACCCTCAGAAAACGTACCGGACGAACTGACGGGACGTACAAAGACCGAACGACTCGTGGATGAGACACTAAAACTGACGCAAGGGCTCTGTAAAGCTTCAATGCCGCGCAACAGCACCCGACACGACGGACGAGCGACCTACTGGTGGACAGGAGGCATCGCCGAGTTGTGGAGGCTCTGCATTTGGGCGAAGAGGCGAATGTACCGGGCTCGGGAAAGGGGCCGCCCGAATGCAGCTGCTTTTATGACGGAGTACAAAACAGTACGGAAGACGCTGACAAACGCGATAAAATACAGCAAGAAGCGCTGCTGGAGACAGCTATGCGAGAAGGTGGACCAAGACCCCTAGGGCCTGGGTTACGGGACTGTGACCCACAGACTGGGGACTCGAGGTCGGCCGGAACTCCAAGACGCGACGTCCATGGGAGAGATCGTCGACGGACTCTTCCCGACTCACCCGACGAGGGAGGAACCGGCGGACGCGGACGTGGACGACAGACGAGACACCCCCGTCTTCACTGAGGAAGAGTTTATTAAAGTTACGACCACTATGAAGGCGGGGAAAGCACCTGGACCGAACGGCATACCCGAGGAGGTCCATCGGCTGATGGCACGCCTGAGGCCTGGGATACTCCTCGATATGTACAACGAATGTCTTAGGTAGGGACGTTCAGCATGCTTTGGAAGACGGTTAGACTGGTCCTCCTTAGTAAAGGAAAAGGGGAGCCGCGTATGCCGTCTTCTTATAGTCTTCTGAGTCATTGAGTCTACTGGACACAACAGGTAAAGTTTTCGAACTTCTCATGGGTCCGAAACTGACAGACACGAAAAGGGTGACCAAGGGCTTGTCTGAGAACCAGCACGGTTTCCACGAAAGACGATCGACTATAGGGGCAATCCTTAAGGTCATCGAGACCGTCAGGAGGACGAACGAGGCCTGTCACGCGACAGGGCCCCTAGTGATACTGGTGACTCTAGACGTGAAAAATACTGTCAGCTCGGCTAGGTGGGGGGATATCTTGGGGGCACTGGGACACACTCTCCGGATTCCCCCTTATCTTCTATGGGTAATGAAGGACTATCCCAACGACAGAAGCATCAAGTACGAGACGGCAGACGGACAGGTGACTAGAAGTATCACCGCGGGTGTCGCGCAAGGATGAATCCTAGGACCGGACCTATGGAACGTGACGTACGACAACCTGCTGAAACTGGAGATGCTGCGCAACGCATCGCTCGTCGCTTACGCTGACGACGTGGCGGCGGTGATCGTGGAGCGCAGTGTGGATCTGGCCCAACTGACATTGAATCGAGTCATGAGGCGCGTATGCAGATGGATGACGGAGGACGGACTGTCTCTTGCAGTGGACAAAACGAAGCTCCTCATGCTCACGAAACGACGAATACCGACAATCATTCCGGTGCCAGTCGTAACGGAATGTACGGGGACGAGGGGAGAGGTTAAGTATCTAGGCGAGACTTTGGACACGGAGTTAACTTTCTGGCCCCACATAAAACGGATGGCCGAGAAGGCGGCGGTGAAAGTCACTTCGCTTCTCCGCCTGATGGCAAATACGCACGGACCGAGACCGTCTATACGGAGACTACTGATGACGACGACCTACTCGATCCTTCTGTATGACGCAAAGGTCTGGGCGGACGCGCTGGCCATAAAAAATACAGGAAGACGATGACGTACGTACAAAGACAGGGGGATAGTGCAAGAGACAGTCCGTGCGCTTGCAGGACCGTCTCGGCAGAGGCGATCCTGGTGGTGGCGGGCGTGATTCCTATAGACTTACTAGCCACCGAACAAAAACGAATTTTCGAACGCGACGAAAGGACCGAAAGGGCTGACGCGGCAGAGCGTGAAAGAGAGAAGACGCTGACGGACTGGCACGCACGATGGACAACAGAGACAACCAGGCGATTGATAACAGACCTAAGACCGTGGAGCGAACGGGGATTTGAGGAGGTGAATTTTTACCTGACCCAGTTCCTCACGGGACTCGGATATTTTCGAAGTTATCTACATACCATGAAACGAGTACAGACACCGGACTGTAAATACTGCGGACATACACGAGACTTTACGGAACACATTCTTTGCGTGCGACAGATGGACGATACGGAAACAACAACTGGAACGGAGGACTGGACACATTACTGGAGTATGAATGAGGATGTCTGGAGTATGAATGAGGGGACTGAACATGTAAATGGGACTGGCGAACGAAACGGGACGGACGATGAACAGGATCCGCCTGGGTGAAGTTATACTAACGTGTTACCACCCCGCGGGGCGGACAGGGGAGGCGAATGTTTTAGTCGGTATATCACCATTCTGACAGACGAAACAGCCCACAACAGCGTAATTTGCATTTTTACCCCCTCCTTGAAAGAAAAAGATTATAACAAGAATTGTGAGTTGAATTAATCTTCTGATCAAACGTCAATTATAATAATATTAATCAGCAAAAGTTAATGAATGATAATAAAATTTTAATAATGAGATCGCAATAATAATTATTATTTTTATGCCAACGATAATAAAAACAATTGCGATATGTATATATACACTGTGTTAGGAAGGTCAGTGTAAAGCCTCAAGGGGGTGATAGGTCACCTCGTTAGGAACATATATAACTTAGGTTACCATAGTCCAAAGTCTAAGGATTTCGAGTTATCATGGTAAGTATGCTTTTTATCAGGTACTAACTGGTTAACCACTTATGTTGATGCTATTTTTTTAAATAACATTAACATATGAGGTATTTTTGTTTTTTGAAAAGTTTTTAATTTTTCAACACGTCCCATTTAGTTAGTTCTGTGGATACGGATAATTGTATTGGTGGTTGTCGATTGAATACACATTAAGCTAAGGCGCAAATAAGTTTTTAGATACCAATTATTGCGTGTTTGAACATTATGAAACAGTTAGTACCTAATTTTGGTAAATTTACCAAAAATAATACTTACCATGATAACTCGAAATCCTTAAACTTTGGACTAAGGTAACCAAGGTTAGATATGTCCCGAACAAGGTGACCTATCACGCCCTTAAGGCCTTGCATCGACGTTCCTAACACCCTGTACATATATAAAAGGAAAGATCGTCGCAGCCACTCAATTCCTTTCCCCCGCATTAAGCCATCGAAAGGCAGTAACCGTCTTAAATTTATCGCCGGCAATTCCCTCAGTTAACCCCGCCCCCAACCCTTCCCGCCGCCCGGTCACGGCAATACCGCGGAAACGCGACTCTTCCGTGCGAGAATCCATGACTCTTTCGCGGACAGTCGCTGGAAGATTCGGGGACGAAGGGTGGGCGCGAAATAAAATGAGAGGGAAAGGCCGACAGAGGGAGACAGAGAGAGGGTGGGGAGGAAGACGAAGAAAAAAAACGTCAAAGTCGGCACGGGGGAAAGGGTAAGAATATAAGGGAGAGCACGTCAAGCGCCGAGAGAAATAATAAAAATAGACACTTGCAGTTAAGCCACGGTAGACTGACCCACGACAATCGTGGCGTCGGAGTTCCCTTATATTTTTTAGAGTCCCTCGTTACGTGATATTCTGAAGTTGTCCGCGCATTATGTCGGCCCTTTATCCCTGTCGGTCTCTCCAATTCCGGGCGCTTTCTCTCTCTCTCTCTCTCTCTCTCTCTCTCTCTCTCTCTCTCTCTCTCTCTCTCTCCTCTGCCGCTCCACAGTCTATGAGACCCGACCTTTTTCCTATGTCTGCGACCTACCCCGCGCCGATCGTCCCTCTCCACAACATCGGCAACGACAAATCTATAAATTTATATACGTCACTTCGAGATAAGGATATCCGGAAGAGTGTGTATGATCCTCGTAGCAATTTGGACTCATTAATTTCACGATCGGGACGAAAGCAACAAATACAGGCACACACACACACACACGCACACACAAACATCCTGATTCCTTATAACGATCTCCGATTAATCACGGCCAACGAGAGTTAACGCCGTCAATTTGTATTCTCAGCGTGGGCGATAAATCAAAATTGCGGTATTTCGAAACCTGCGCGCGCAAGCGGACAGACATAAATTTGATATGAAAAGGTGAAGTAAAAGAAAATAAAAAGAGAGAGAGGACTTCGAGGGGGACGAGTTGTAGCGAGACATAATTTAACGTCTCCTTTAGGTCGACCAGTCCCATAAATCCGCGACAGAGAGAGAGAGAGAGAGAGAGAGAGAGAGAGAGAGAGGAAGACACAGCGCCATCCTTGATTCTTCCACGAAGCTCCGTTCTCACCCTATTTTCGATATTATTCCTCGCCAGAGTTCACTCGATTCCCTATTTTTTCCTCTTTTTTCCCTAATCTCTCTCTCTCTCTCTCTCTCTGTCTCTCTGGCTTCCTCTCTCTTTCTCTCTCTCTCCCTCTCTCTCTCTCTCTCTCTCTCTCTCTCTCTCTCTTTCTCTCTCTCTCTCTCTCTCTCTCTCTCTCTCTCTCTCTCTCTGCTCTTCACTCGGCAATATCACACGGTCAGAATACGCTGGACAATGCCGCGCCATTCAATTGCTTGCAATTTCCCTCGAGAACGACTGTGCTGCCCTCGTCCGCCGTGGATGTGTACGAACATGGGCATTGAAAGCCTCGTAGCGGAGAAACGTTTCACGCGGGGCTACACCGCGAACTTTTCCTTTGACAAGTGTATTCGCATGTACGTATGTATATATATAACGATGTAAACGATCATTTCGAACGCGTCATATATATGTAACGTTGACTATCAGCAGATCTGTCTGTTATGAGGACGGTCCATGAAAACAAATATCTTCAAAATCACTTTTTGCATAGTGTGCATTCAGTGTGTCTACGATGTATCGTAGCCATTTTCTTTTCTGTCGCTCTCGCGCTCTCTCTCTAGCCAAAATCGCCGCCTTTCCAACCCGGGCACGTGGGTTGGCGCGCAAAAATCCACCCCTGCGTGTTTTCTACACTCGATCTACAGGACTCATGTGTCACTTACTTAAAAATAGCTCGGAATCGACCAGCTGATTGGGAGCCCAGTGGGGTTAGCCCTTGCCGATGTTGTCCGAACCCTCATGTTGTATATCGCGATTCGACCTAACGTTATTATTTTTTCCCCACAACTTTGAATTTTCAGGCGGATCAATGGCGCTTCGGGTTGGAATGATTTTTCATGCTTTACTCCATTGCTGAAGAAGCTAGAGCTCCTTGATGCATTTAATTCGCAATCCAAGAGTTCTTGACTCTTCGAGTGACATTTTTCTTTTAAAAATGTGCTATTAAACAAAGGAATAGATTTTTCTATGGCAGTAGGATTTGGTAAGATAACCCAAACCGGAATAGAGTCGATCGTTTTTCCTCGACGTTGCGTACGTGATGAACTTACATTAGGGTAGCACAAATTTGAGCTCTGTTTTTTTTTCCTTTTTCTCACCATCCAATTATCTTCTTTAAAGAAGAAAAACGTTTCCCGAAATCTGCGAGCAGTAAAAAAATATTTAGAGGTCGCTGAAGCCTACGAAATATTCAAATTGTCACTAAAACATCGATTTTTTCGTTTACTTCTCACCCATGAATTTTACGCTTTATAATTTTTAAATTAACCTCGCGAAAGCTCTAGCCGGTCAATTAATATTTAATGATCGTTCTAGAGCTTCATCATTTCCAATTTTCCCCATTTTTTTTACTCATTAAAAACAATTAATCGTTTTTCTTTAGAAACAGATTTTTCAAATTTACCTCACACTACTAACCCTAGAATTATAATCTTTGTTCTAATAAAATAGTTCTTTAAAGCTCTTGTCCGTCAACAAAATTATAGGTCCCCCGTTTTATCGGGTTAGAAATGTGAGGTAAATTTAAAAAATCGGTTTCTATAGAAAAAAAAGGATCAATTGTTTTGAAAATTTTACAGTGTTAAATTTATGAGAGAAGAAAAAAAGTCGCGACAATTACAAATTTCGAAGCTCTTCAGCGACCACTGAATATTCATTGACCGGCTAGAGCTTTCAATTGCTCAATAAAAAAATTATGAAGCATAGTATGAAGCATATATATATATATATATATTAGGGTGGCCCTTGATATGGGTAAAAAAAATTGATCGCGCCGCCCTCCAAAACGGTACCAAATAATTTTAAAAAAATCTACGCGAAGCCCCAGCTATGTCCGTTAAGAGGAAGGCGTGCCTGTAAGCATGAACTGAAATTTAAATATCAATTTTTCTTTATGTTTGGAGGAATTTCGATTTTTTAAATCTAGTTTATTTGTCAATTTTTTTTTAACTTTACGAAGCTATTGTATATATTGTATAGATTTGATGAGCGTTCAGTTTTACCATCCTATTATTTTGGAACAATAGTTCGATTTAGCTGCTGTCGAACGTTTTTAATCACGTCAAAATTAAACGTTACATTTGCATCTTGGCAGAAAAATCTATTAAGTACGAAGGATATAAATTCACGATAAACCATTCACATCGAACTTCCGGATTGGCCAGAATTGTTTTTTTTTAAATTTTGTTAGAAATATTCCTTGCGTGCTGAGATACAAACATATTAATATTTCACTGAGATCAGACTTCCAGTGCTGTGGATAAAAAATGTATTTGAAAATTACTTTCGCAAAAATGCATAGGGACATTTCAAACTTGGGAGGATTTTAAACTTGGTGAGCTTGTTCGTTTTATTGAAAACAAAGAAATTATTTAGTCGCACAAGTCATCCAATTGGTCGGAAAAAACATAATATTTAAAAAGTTTACACATAAGATATCGATACTAGTTCGTTCAGTACGAATTTATTTATTTAAACCACAGAAATATCGTGTTGAAAAATTGACAAATAAACTAGATTTAAAAGATCGAAATTTCTCCAATCACGAAGAAAAATTGATATTTAAATTTAAGTTCATGCTTACAGGCACGCCTTCCTCTTAACGGACATGGCTGGGGCTTCGCGTAGATTTTTTCTTTATTATTTGGAACCGTTTTGGAGGACGGCGCGATCAACTTTTTTTTTACCCATATCAAGGGCCACCCTAATATATATATATATATATATATATATATATATATATATATATATATATATATATATATATATATATATATAGGGTAGCCTAAAAAGTGACGTCCATACATGAAAAATCTAGATATCTCGTATCAATACCTACCGATCCAAATCGCCCGCCCGTATGTCCTACGATTTTTAGTTTTTGTGTATGTACTTTCCTCTTAGAAGTTTATAAGGACTTGCCCCTAGCTTGCGGCCGGAAAAAGAGGAATATTCGCGATTCTTATCAGAGCAGATTTTCAGAGCAGATTTTCGAGTTTCTTTATGCTCACACTAAAGTGCACATTTAGAAGCATCTTTTACAATTTTTGTACTGAAGAATATTTATAACCGTAATGGATACAATGGTTTTTGTAGATCGCTGTTTGAAAAACGTCATTTGCGGTGACCACTACTGCTCGGGAACTAATAATCCAAAATAAAAAAACCTCACACATTTAGTTTTTCTATAATATTATCTAGTGCTTGGACGAAGGATTTAAGAAAATATTGATTTTTTTTTTAAATAATCACATTCTGTAGTGAAAGTATCGATTTTCGATGAAAAAATGCTCTATTATCGTTGATAAAAAAAAAATTCTGCGTTTAAGCACTGCTTCCTGATACATAAAAGAAGTTTGTAAACGTTGAAGTTGATCGGTGCAGTGATTTGTGAGATACTTCGGTCACTCATTCTGAAAAAGTAATTTTGAGGAAAATGCCTTTAAAGTTCGCCGATTCACGGAACCTACCTGGAACCGCCTACAACACCCCCAATTTCAAATGGAACGAATTGAAATTGAAATGTTATATTTCAAGAATCCGTCGAAAACCAAAAATCGAAAGTCAACCCTACGTTCACACACTGGGTCATTATGACCGTGATGATTTTTTAGTAAAATGCTCACGTTTTCAAAATTGAACATTTTGAACAATTTCTTACACGATTGAATTTGATGTTTTCCGAATTATAATTATGCAGACAAATTAAGAAAAGTTTTAAGTGTATCCCAGATTGTTTTCAATAAAAATCGACCGTAGGGTTGTTAATGGTGGGTGGATGAGGGACTATCCGGGTCAAATTGACCCAGTGTGTCAAAATCGTGGCCAAATATCAGTGTGTCAACGAAGGGTGAAAAAATGTCAACCTTCAAATAAACTGAGAGTCATTTAGACTACAAAAGTATTTGTTTTATCATCTAAACTTCAGTGGTTGATTCTCTCAAACCAATTTGTTTAACTTTCGATCAAAATCCAAGGTATTCAGTTGATCATTTATTTCTCGCTCAACAGTGCAATTCACAATCACGAGGAAAGTACATACATAAAATAGAAAATTTTTAAAAGTTCGTAAGGAATATATACCCGGGGGTGGTTCAGACAGGTACGAGGCATCTAAATATCTCTTTTGGACGTCACTTCTCGGGCCACCCTGTGTATATGCGTGTCCCAATGTACTCGAAGCCACACGAAGAGTTGTGGGCATCGCGTGGCGAATTTATTTATCACCCTGAGCGCGCCGCGAATAAAGTCGTCCGGCGTTAGTCCAACCCTGGGCATTTTGTATCCGCAGGGTTGGACACTGCCGCTCGAGCGCCAACACGTGTAGAGAGGAGACCCGCGCGGATTTATGTATACCCGAGTGTTTTTCTCACGATAATGGGATTCCCTGACATGCGTGAAAAATTCACGGCACAATCATTGTTATTATCAACTCCCTCCTGACTCGCCAACCTTCTATATTCATATTCGAATACGCTGCTTGCGCAAATGTCACGTGACGCTACACGCGGTCTCTTTTTTCATTGCCTTCACGACGAAATACACGCGATCACCATGGACGAACTCGAAAAATATTGAAAATTGGTTTTCCCTTGATGAATATATGGTGCAAATGTTTTTAAGCAAGTCTACTTTTATTGGGAAATTAATGGAGGGCCGAATAACTGTTTTGAGAATTAATTTAGATTTTTTAGAATTAATAATTGAATCATTTTTTTATAAATTAATTTTAGATTTAACTGACTTTAACATTGGTTTAGTAATTTTTTAATTCCGTGGAGTTCCTATTAACTCTAATGGAAAAAAATCTCAATAGTTCTAATTACTTGCGCTAATGTCTGATTGAAATAATTCTAATTACATGGCCTAATTACGAATTAATAACTCAACTTATTTTAATTAATTGGACTCACTACTAATCACTGATTAGATTAATTGTAGTGCCTTGGGCTAATGACTAATTAAATTAATATCAATAACTTGGGCTAACTACTAATTAGAATAATTCCAATGACTTGGGCTAATTACTAATTAAATCAGTTCTCATTACTTGGGCTTATTGCTAATTGAACCAATTCGTATTACTTTGGCTAATTAATCTTTACTAGTAAAATTGCTTCTAATTGTTGCGCTAATTACTAATTATTTGAGCTGACTAAATCCGCCACTGGAGGATACTCGGGATTTATTTATTGAAAAAATCGCATATTACGTTACTTTAAGAATTGTTTATTCCATCGAATTAACAAATACTCGGAATAATCAAATACTTTAATGTTTCATTTTTTGATTTCGTTGGTCGTCTATCAATGAACAATTTTTTAAATCCAAGTACCTTCTTTCCGTGCACTCAAATGAGCGATATTTTCCGATGGTGGCTTCTCTACGTAAGTTGTAAGTTGTAATTATATTGTAATCACTGTAATGTAAATCGTGGCTTCTAGAATCCAAATGGGTGTAATATTGCACTGCCTGTTTTACACATTGAACATGCCATTGAAATGTCGAAAATAATACTATCTCCATAGATACGAACATGCATTCATGAGTGGACGAAATTGCGGTAGTTCTGAAACACAATCAGAGCACGGAGGAGGGAAGAACTTTGCGATTCTCGCGTAGTTTCGGAACAACGAGCGTCTGACGGAATAGTTCGGGCATTCTTGCTCTACCATACTTCCGGTGGAATTTCGCGTACTGTTGCTTTACTATCTTTATTCGTATATGTGTTACAGTCAAAAGCCCGGTTCTGACAGTACGCCTCCGTTACAACTAGGTGTTTCTACTAAAACGTAGAATTTACTAATAAATAAATTTGAATTTTAGTTTGGGTTCAATTTTGGACAAATTTTAACCCAAATGAACCCAAACAAACTTATTTTGACTAGGCAAAACTATTTTTAAGCCAATGGATGGGTTAAAACTGATTCACAAACGCAAACAAACCTAACAAGACTAGATTTATCATTAGTAACTTATCAGTAATCATTTTATACACATATTTTAGTATATTCCAGTAATATGAAAGTATATCAGTGATATATATATATATATATATATATATATATATATATATATATATATATATATATATATAGGCTTACATCGAGTTAGCATTTTCGAAAAAATCGATTTTTGGTTTTCGACAGATTCTCAAAATATAACAATTCAACAACATTCTCTGAAAAATTCAATTCGATCCATACGAAATTAAGGAAATTATGGTCATTTTTAGAGGGGTTCCGCGAACCGGCGAACTTCAAACGCGGTTTCTTCAAATTAATTTTTCAAAATCGTTGACCACGATATCTCAAATATCACTGCACCGATGAACTTCAAATTTTACAAGCCTCTTTTACCTATAAAAAAGCAGTGCTCGAACGAAGGAATTTTTTTGGATGCATGGCTTTTTGATCGCCGAAAACACAGTTTTTTCAACAAAAATCGATACCTTCACTGTGGGATGCAGCCATTTTTTCAATAATGAATATCTTTTTAAATCCTTCGTCCAAGCGCTAGATAATTTCATGCAAAAACTAAGTGCGTTGGGTTCTTTTATTTCGGATGATTTGTTTCCAAGCAGCATTGGTCACCGCGAAGGACGTTTTTCAAACAGCAACCTGCAGAAACCATTGTATATCTCGCATTCATAAATTTTTGTTAATAAAAAAAATTCTTAAAGATACTTAAAATCATACTCTTCAATGTAAAAAAAATCCATTTGAAAACCCGCACACATTGTGCCAGGAAAAACTTCCGGATAGTTTTTCTTTCTTCCGGCCACGAGCTGCTGTGAGCCGTTAATGAATCCATTTTTCAAATGTCCAGTAATAGTATTATAAATTTCATTATATATCTTCATTTCAGATAATATATAACAAATATATAGTAAATTCAATATTACTCATTTTTCAGTAAGTTTTAGTTTCTACAAGGAAAAACGGGTTCTCACTGCAACATATATAGGTATTTCAAAATTCCAACTATATGAACAAAACTCACATCACGGTTAAGAGAGTGTTTTTTTCCTATTTTGCTTTAAGGGAAGGTTCTGCCTTGTGGGGCCAGAAAATGTTCGATTTTTCACCAATGTTTTACGCATAAAGTATTAAATATAAAATGTTGATATTTCTTATGTTGACTAAACGGTCTTCAATGAACATCAAAACATTTTTAAAATTTCACAAAACATGGTTGTGGGGGTGGGGGAGCCACATATGTCGGCGCGCGGGCAATGACATTCTTCGCTTGCAAAAGTCCTAAGTCCCGGACAGGTGATCTGAAGCAAAATAATCAAAAATATATTTATACTTTGCACAATATTGTGTATAAGTTGACCTGGCATCAAGCAGAAAAATTGAAAAATAAAAAAATAGTGAGCGATCGGAAGGAAGTTTGTTTTTTCCCCAAAAAATTTCGAAATTTTTTACTCACCATTTCTTTATTTTTCAATTTTTCTTCTTGATTCTAGGTCAACTTATACATAATATTGTACAAAGTTAAAATACGTTTAATTTTTTTGCTTTAGATCACCTGTCCGCGACTTAGGACTTCCGCAAGCGAAGAATGTCATCGCCCGCGCACCGACATACGTGGCTCTTCCCACTTTCACCACCGTGTTTTTTCAAACTTTAAAAAATATTTTGATGTTCAATAAAGACCGCTTAGTCAACATATCAAATATCAACATTCTATGTTTAATTCTTTTCGCATAAACAATTGGTGAACAATCGAACATTTTTTGGCCCAACAAGGCAGATCCTTCACTTAATGGAACTTCACTCCTGAAATGAAATTACGTTCCAGATTTAATCATTCGAATATACTTTGCAAACATGCACGAGATTCACATTAAATTTGCGTAATTGACGCAGCTCCGAAATATTTACTTCGTTTGTCGAAGATCCCTTCGCTTCACGTGAAATACCTCGTGTACATACTCAAAATCAGAAGCAAATACATACATATACACACACACATACACACATATGTATGTGTGTATATATATATATATATATATATATATATATATATATATATATATATATATATATATATATATATATATATGAGGCCCTCGAAAACTTGGGGTATCGCACGAGAACAATTGAATTCCTTGACGCGGGTACAGTGCGTACAGGGTTGTTTGTGTATATGTGTATATATATATATATATATATGCATGGGAGTCTATACGAGGGACAAGGGGATGCCCGCTTAATACAGCGTGTTTCGGTAGATTTCGCGATACCCCGAGAGTTAAATCGCGAGCTTTCTCTCTCTCTCTCTCTCTCTCTCTCTCTCTCTCTCTCTCTCTCTCTCTCTCTCTCTCGCTCTATCTCGTCACGTATTATGGAAGGACCATCCATTAAGAGACCCGGTGTTTAATCAGAACTCCAAAGTCCCGAGTCCCGTAGCAGGTCCGTACACCGAGGATTGTACGGTACAACGATAATTGCCTCACCCCTTGCCCCAACCCAGCCCCTCCCGCTGCACTTTCACCGACTCGTCGCGTTTTGTAGTATTTGCGAGCCCCTTTTTGACGGTGAAATAAACGTGGAGAGAGAGAGAGAGAGAAAGAGAAAGGAAGAAAGGTAGGACGAAAGGCAAGAATGAAAAAAAATGAGAAATGAAGAGAGAGAGAGAGAGAGAGAGAGAGAGAGAGAGAGAGAGAGAGAGAAGAATAAGAGGTAGAGAAGGTTCAGAGGGATTTTGTATCGCCCGTACATCCGTGGAAAGAATGGAGCACACATATAGCAAGGGGTTGCACGAGCCAGGGTAAACATGTCAAGCGCAGTACATACCGTCATTAATTAGGACCCTCTTCTTCAACCTGTTTCATCGCGACTAAAGATTTTCCCTCTATGTGCTTCCCATTCTCTCTCGCTATCTTTTCTTCCTTTCCTTTCCTTTCTCTTTCACTTCCTCCTCGCTTGTATCTCGACGCGAACGTAAAATACCCTTCATGCCGGACGCCGTGATCCCGATTATTCGGGATAATTATCAAATCGGCGTTCTCCGCAATCGAAAATGAGAAAAAAATGTTTCATGGACCCAACGGGGGTCGCGGATCTGCGGTGGAATTTTCGCTCAACGATGTTTCTCGCGAGACCTAATTTTTTAACTTGCTCTTGAAGGCCAGGAGGAATTGAGACATCTTGCATTTTTGTGGTAACGAACATTTGGGTGCGGGATCGAAGAATTATCTCAGAGGATTATTTTTTTTTAGTGCATTGCAAAGTGGATACTGAAATACGTAATATTGACCCATCGGATCGCTGAGCAAATATATTCCGTGACTTAAAGGGCTAGGCAATTGTGACGACGCGAAAATCAGGTTTATGTAAAGAAAAAAAGTTTTGAAGGAATAAGTGAGATGATTGGAGAATCGTTTGAGCAACTATTGGTATGTACATTGACAAAGATGATTGACGAAGCTGTAAACAATCTCGTGAAGAACCTTTGAACGTGAGGGGCTCAAGGGTGTACTTGATTTTGGTCACCCGGTTGAATGGAAATATGAAAAACCATATTTTTTTGTTCTTAAAATAGATAATATTGGCTAAGACTTAACTGAGCTTTTTGCTATAGTGTTGAAATCATCAAAAAACAAAAACTTCGACTTTTTTCGATGTTGCGAGGCGATTAACATCGTTGTTGTTAATAACTCATGAAAAAAAATGTTAAGAAGAAAAACATATGTGCAAATTAAACTACTATTGCACTAAATGAGTGTACCAAATTTCAAGGCAATCCGTTCAATGGATGTCGAGAAATCGTGTGCACCGTTTTGAAAAACATAGTTTCGAGAATAACGCATTTAAACTTTTATTAGCAGTTCTATCGGTGTAATAATAAGTTTACTTCCAACCTGCAATTCTTGCACCGTATGTTCGACTTTCCTCTTCAATTTAATTTGCCTTAAGCAACGAACGAGTGTGCGTCATTTTCACAGTAGTCTAACCCCTTAAGATAGAACGAGCGCCCGCTCTTGATTTCTATGGATTTTGTTCAAATTTTAAATGGGCTTCGAAATTGCAACTTTTTACACTGCAGGGTCTACATAAAAATTTAGACAGAATAACTTTCGGTCAAAAATATTTGCCCCCTATAATAAGACGACACCGCATCGTTCCACGTATCCAATGACGTAAGTTTGCGGGGCATATTGAAAATAATACCGCAACACAAATTTTTGTTCGGAAATAATTTTTAATCGAACAAAGTTTTCAATTAGTAATGGATTAACCAATACTATTATTTGTTAATAAAGATAACATAAACAATGTAAAATATCAATATTTATAACGCAAATATTTTTTTTATGAACAAAGTTTTTAACTTTGGGAACACGATAATTTTTTTCCCGAAATATTGAACAATACTGTTCTGCGGTGTTGCCATATGTCTTATTATTATAGGAAACAAATATTTTTCACGAAGAATTATTCTGTCGTTACTGAACGTTATTAGCAAAACTGAACCGTAAAGGCAATTCAAACTTTTTTCACTCCTTCCCTAACTAGTTTGGTATCTAAACATTTTTTTCCATAATTTATAAACACCATAGAATGGTACAACGAGTTATGTGACCTGACTTTCGGTGAATGCAGACCCTGCAGTGTTAAAAGTTGCAATTTTGAAACCCATTATCTCCCACTGTAAATAGTCGACTGTTCTGAAATTCCACTCAAACATACATAGTGATATGAACAATGTCTGGTTGAAATTCGAACAAAATCTATAGAAATCAAGAGCGCACGCCCGTTCTACCTTAAATAGAAAAATTCTAGTGTAGACAAATTTCAGAAATCTTTATGGCGGAGCTTAGATAGTCGGTTATTTTTCAAAATTCGGACGCCGAAAATCAATTGAACGATTTACGAGATAGTTACGAGAGATCAACAACCCCAATGCAAAATTCCAAAAACAAGAAAGATTTGACATAATAATGTAATGGAATAGACGAAAAATATTATGATTTTCGTTAAATTTCGACGATGACCAAATTACTCCAACATTTTTAAAATTCTAGAAAAACCTGCGTAACGTCCATTGCCAGCAATAATACAAAATGGTCAATAAGCCTCGCCATTTGTATTATTGCGCATAATAAATTGCAAGAATTATTATACAAACGGTACAGTCGAGTAAATTTGATGAAGTTGGCACCCCCTAACGAAAAAAAAATCGTTACTAACTACCGAACTATCAATAAAAAGTACGTAGAACTCCAGAACTATGTGAGAGGCAGCCAGTACTGTTTTTTTTCCATCGACTGAGTAGTAGTTTCATGATGCGATTGAATGCTTTGAGTGGAACCAAATGTGTTTTTTGGCGGAAAAATGGATTTTTTTTTGGAGCTCTGGTTGCCCCCGGACGAGTTCTGTTGAATATCTTCACAACTTTTCTTCATCAGACAAATATTTACAACGTTACACTCTACTAAATTTTGTAAAGTTGCCTCCGACCCTAACGAAAAAAAATAATCTCTAACAACCGAACTATCATTAACAATTACATAGAACTCCAGAACTATGTGAGAGCAGACCAGAAATGATTTTATTCGATTTCCTCCGACTGAGCAGTAAATTGATGGCGCGATGGAATGCTTTGAGTGGACCCAATTGTTTTTTTTGTTTGGAAAAATGAATATTCCTTCGGAGTTCTGGTTGCCCCCGCCAGTGTTCTGTTGAATATCTTCACAACGTTTCCTCATAGACAAATATTACAACGTTACACTCGAGTAAATTTTGTGAAGTTTGCCCCCTCACGAAAAAAAATCGTTACCAACAACAGAACTATCAATAAAAAGTGCATAGAACTCCAGAACTATGTGAGTGGCCGCCAGTACTGTTTTTTTTCCATCGACTGTACAGTAGATTGATAGCGCGATGGAATCCTTTGAGTGGAACCAATTTTTCGGAAAAATGAATTTTTTTATGGAGTTCCAATTGCCCCTGCAAGAGTTCGGTTGAATATCTTTACAACTTTTCCTTACCAGATAAATATTTAGGACGGCAAAATCGAGTAAAGTTTGTGAAGTTGGCCCCCCTTAACGGAAAATAAGTCGTTACCGAAGACCGAACTATCCATAAAAAGTACATAGAACATTAGAACTATGTGAGAGGAGGCCAGAACTGATTTTGTTCGTTTTCCTCTGATTGATGGTGCGATGGAATGCTGTGAGTAGACCCAAATGTTTTTTTTTGGAGAAATGAATTTTTCTTAGGAGTTCTGGTTGCCCCCGCCAGTGTTCAAATGTCTACAACCGTAAAATCGAGTAAATTTTTTGAAGATCCCCCCCCCCCTAACGAAAAAAAATCGTTACTAACAATAGAACTGTCGATAAAAAGTACATAGAACTCCAGAACTATGTGAGAGGCAGCCAGTACTGATTTTTTCTCCATCGACTGAGCAGTAAATTGATGACGCCATGGAATTCTTTGAGCGGCACCAAATTTTGTTCGGAATAATGAAATTTTCAATGGATTTCTGGTTGCCCCCGCAAGAGTTCTGTTGAATGTATTCACAACTTTTCCTCACCAGACAAATATTTACAACGGTAAAATCGAGTAAATTCTGTGAAGTTGCCACCCCCCCCCCCCCCCCTCCCCGACGAAAAAAATAATCATTACTAACAACCGAACTATCAATAAAAAGTACATAGAATTCCAGAACTATGTGAGAGGCAACCGGAACTGATTTTCCTTTCTTTTCCCTCCGACTGAGCAATAGATTGATGGTGGGAAAGATTGCTTTGAGTGGATCCAGTAAGTACATAGAACTCCAGAACTCTGTGAAAGGCAACCAAAACTGATTTTCTTTTTTTTCCTCCGAATAAGCAGTAGATTGATGGCGCAATGCAATGCTTTGAGTGGACCCAAATGTTTTTTTTTTTTTTTTGGTTAAGTAAATTTTTGTCGGAGTTCTGGTTTCCCCCGCAAGAGTTCTGTTGAATGTATCCACAACTTTTCCTCTTCAGACAAATTGTTACACTCGAGTAAATTTTGTGGAGTTCGGCACCCCCCCACCCCACCCCAGTACGAAAAAAAATCGTTACTAACAACAGAACTATCAATAAAATGTACATAGAACTCCAGAAGTATGTGGGAGGCAACCAGTACTGATTTTTTTCCATCGACCGAGCAGTAGATTAATTTCGCGATGGAATGCTTTGAGTAGAACCAAATTTTATTTTCGGAAAAATATTTTTTGGCGTTCTGGTTGGCCCCGCAACAGGTCTGTTTAATATCTTCTCAACTGTTCCTCATCAGACAAATATTTACACCGTTACACTCACGTAAATTTTGTGAAGTTTGCTGCCCCCCCCCCCCCCTAACGGAAAAAAATCGTAACTAACACCCGAACTATCGATAAAAAGTTATTTTTTTTCCTCCTACTGAGCGCGTAAATTTTGAACGGGAAAAGCAGACATACGAACGTAGCAAGTTATATAAAAGCTTGTAAAAAAATGGCGAGGAAATAACATACAGAAAAGAGTAAAATAAAAAATCATTTTTTCTCGAAAATTAAAAAAGATCGTCACGTTTCGGGTCACCCTATATATATATATATATATATATATATATATATATATATATATATATATATATATATATATGTAATTATAGATGTGTATACGAATAATTACATACATATGAATATATGCACTTTGCGACGACATAATGCATGTGAAAAGGCGCTCGAAGCCAAACGATGAAAGTCAATAAGTATCGCGATATACCTCGTATTCTCGTTCCCTCTGACTCGTTTTGTCACGACTCCTACGAATATTTAGACGTTCATTAGTTTCGAGCACGTAATTATACCGACAAAAGCTCTTGTGAAGGCACGCGACCCCGCAATTCTCTCTCCCCGAGAGAGAGAGTGAGAGAGAGAGAGAGAGAGAGAGAGAGAGAGAGTCTCCTTTCTGTCGTATTTCGTTGCAACAGGCGAAAATCCCGCTCGACATATGGCCCGAGGACTCCAACAACCTATATGTCATTGCTACAGCTGTATTGTCTGCCATTGTATTCTCCATATGCACAAACATACACACATATATGTTGCGTATATGGATAAACGAGTGCGCATAAATGTCGCATCGACTGGGCTTGACATTTTGCTCGCGTAAGCGAGGCCGCACAGGGACGCTAGGAGATTGACGTGTGTGACTTCCCTCTTTCGATCACGAGTATGACGAGGAAAAAAAAAGAAAAATTGTTTAAAAATTCAATCTACGAGGTTATTTCTATTAACTCCGGGTTGAGTGGAACTCGCAAACGTGCTTCGAGCTGGGAAAAAATGCTCGTTGAATTCTCGACGAATTTCGTATTTATGTGTCGTTATCGTATTTCCTGCTAATTATTGTTGAAAGTGAAACAAGTATATACGATGAAAACGGATCGTCTTTCCTCGTGCTTTGAACAACTGGGCTTCTCGTCCTAATGGATTTTATTCCGCACAGCGATTTTGTTTCGGAAATTAATTAGCTTTTGTTATGAGAACGAGGTTGAAAATATTCGCTGTTACTGGACGAGAGGAAAGTTATTACTCTTCTTTTTGTCCAGCAGCGAATGTTTTCCCCCTCGAGATTTTGTTTATTATTTATAAATATTTGAAAACACTGATTAAACATTCTCAATACTTGAAGAAAAGAATTAATGTTTAAAAAATATTTTTGCATTTATTTACATTTGATTTGAACAGGAAAAAATTGCTGATTATCATGGTTTTTTTAAAGGATACATTTTTCACTATTTTTTAGACTTCGAGTATATCTTATTACAACTTTTGGCTGTTATATTGTATTTTTTTAATGTTGTTATTTATATTTTATTAATCCTCAAAAATGGCGGAATTATGGCACGGTCTTCTAAACGGGTTGCAGCGGATGTTGTCAGACGTGACACGTAGCGTCAGCGGTATTAATCTGAAAAAAAAACAACGAAGATTTTTCTTTCTTTAACACTTATATGAACCAAGAAAAAGTGAAAAATGTTGAAAATCGATTAAATGATACGTTTTGAAGCAAAAAGATTAAATTTTCCAAAAAAAAGTGGCTACATTTTGCTGTATAAAAAAAAACAATATTTCTATTTTTAAAAAATGTATGGTCATGCTTTAGACAATAATGTTAGAAAGATTTACACCAAATTTCGCCACAATCGGTCGATTAGTTTTTTTTAGCTATACCAATTAGGAAGTTATGAAGATTAATAAAAAAAAATACCATCTAATAGTCAGAAGTAGTAGTAAAACATACCCTAAGTCTGAAAAATGATAAATAAATATTTCCTTTGAAAAAAAATGTTTGAAATAAAATGCGTTATCATACGTTATATTACTTTTCAAACAGTACGTTTATACGTATAAATCCGTCATATTATTACAAACGAAATCTTCGGCTTATTTTTCACGGCGAAACTACCACGCCTCATTGTCCTCCTGTTCCAACTTTTTTATCAGAACAATCAAGAATAATGAAAATAATCAAGAATAATGTGCTCGAGAATTTTATTTCCGCATCTGACAGAACCAAAAATCAAGAAGGGTCCTCGCAAAAAAATCGTTCCAGTTCGCGTGGAACTTCTTTTGTTCGGATGTGCCCGGGAGCTCGAATAATTTCTTGGTGTATAGGGCAGCCCTTTGGTGTTTACCTCGTCGCGGTATAGCACGCAAGGATTAGACGCCCTTCCCGCGCACGCACATTATTGTTATTGTTATCATCCGTATAGACTCGGCGGGATTTCATCTTCGCTGTCTTCATTACTTTAATGGATCGTGGGAGAAGGTGCGGAAACGCACAAGAGGAAGAAGAGGCTCTGAGCTGGCTGACAGGCTCGAAAAGCTCTAGAGAGGGAGGAAAGAACGGACGTGCCAGAGGCGCTAGTCTCTCCCTCTTTTCCTCGCATCTTTAAAGGATATTCCGACGTGCGCCAAGGATGCCTTGCCTTTACCTTCAGCCTAAGAAGTTTAACTGTGTGTTGGGCTCCCAGAATATTCACCATATATATGTTTCAATGTACCCTCGAATAAGCATAAGTAAATCAAAATTGTTTGAAAAAAAATGGTTGTTTCAGATCGTATGGAATGTCCGAAGTTCGTAGCCGGGCTTTGAAGAGAGAAAGAGGGAGAGAGCGAGGGAGGGATAGAGAGATATGGAAAAAAGGATTATATACTATAATATAAAAGATACTATGTAATTTTTATCAAAGTTATTAAATGGAAACGTTCGACCGTTTTAAGCGATAAGCATAACATTGGAATTAAAAAAAAAACGATTTTTTGTTTATTTTATTTTCTCATTGCGTAGTCTTGACTACGATTTGATTCAAAGATTTTGTAAAAATTCCAAAAATTGACGGAGTTATGACGATTTTAGTGGAGCAGGTCAGAACGTCCCGTTGCGGTACGGCCTAGGACTGTCCGGTGCATTTCACGGTTTCTGAGGGCATTGATATGACTGTCCAACCAGGCTGTTTAATTGTTATACGGTGGAGGAATTGTAGATTGAAGGTACGAAAAATAATTGTGATTTTATCTCAAGCAAGTAGTCCATACACCAAGGCACTTTCTTACAATTAAATTTTTCAAATAACAATTGGGACCAAAAAGTGCATTTCATAAATAGACATTTTTAAGAAAATATGTTTAATTTTTGTTTTACTAGCTCTATTAATAATGGAGACTTAAGCGACGAAAATTATTCGCATCACCTCTCACACATCGTTTAGTCCCTTTCACTCATCCTTCCGTCTTTCTCATAAAAATGTTCCTCGTCCATATCTCCATTACCAATGGAACTAGCAAAAAAAAATGAAACGGACATTTTTGATTGTCAATGCAAAAAGAAACGTCTTTGAATTGAAACTTTTTTTTACAACTGCACTTTTGCGTCACAATCATCATTATAACATTTGAATAGTTTATAACGGGAAAAAACGATTCTAGAACCAGCTCAATGTCCTATTCGTATTGCCCGTACCTGAAACCATAAAAAACCACCCAAGATATTGAGCTGACCTAAACATTTATACGAGAATTCTATACGGAAAAAGTGGATTTAGTACGTTGTGTTCTCTTGCGTTTATCTCGAAAGTATACTTTGCAATTTGGCGTATGTCATATCTCAAAATCTAATCATCGGATTTACTTCAAATTTGGATTGGACATGTTTTATACCATATTCACTCGACTGACCGGAATATTTGTTCATGTATCCCTCCCTTTGTTAATAATAAACGTTCAAATTTGTTATTTTTATGCGAAAATCGACCTTTTCCTTCAAAACAGTGCAATTTATGCAATTTTTGAAATTTCGAAAAAGTATCCGGTGGAGTTGTAGCTAAACCATTGTACTAAAAGTATAATTTTCCATTTTTAACTTTAGATGAATCCACTTACCGGAATCATGGATGCGACCGAGCCATGCGGGGGCAACAGCCCTGAGATTAATTAACAACGATTACATTGTTTATATATATTTTGCAATAAAAAAAACGGTGACATGTCGAGACTATGTACTATCTGTGTACGAAAGATCGACCTTATCATCCCAATACCTGAAACGAAAAAAAAAATTGAAAATCGATCCATTTTAGTAACTTCTAGGTTATCCATGCCCCATAAATCGTATGGAATATTTGAAGCTCTCACCAATCTCTCAAATGAAGAGAAAGCGAGAGATAGGGAAACGGAATAAAAGGAATCATATTTTATGCAATGCTAAGACTATACTATATACCACACTATGTAATATACCATATACAGTACTGGGTACTGCACTACAGGTGAGGTGACAGTGTAGTACACACCTCACTATGTTCTATACGATGCTATGTACTATACTATATACAATACTATGTAGTATACTTTATAGAATACTATTTACTATACTATGCACAATACTATGTACAGATACTATGTATTATATTGGATACTATATTATGTACCATACTTTATACGATACTTTGTCCTATACGGTATACAATACTGTACACTATAATATTTACCATAATATGCCCTATCAAGAGACGCGGCAGCATCTTGACGGCAAGTAATTTTAAAAAATCGACACCCCTGAACACCAGTGACACTGACGAACAGGCCGCAACTATTTATACAGTAAGATAGGCTTGAGCAGAGAACCTTTTAACTTTGAACCGACATTACGCGATAGTATGATTTTGTTTGGGTCGTTTTTCGATCGGTCTACTCAATCTCGAGATCTCGTGATATCGGCCGAATTTGCGAGCGACTTTTGGACCACAAAAATTGTTTCACTTTCATCGGCTTGCTCAATCGAATAAAGTCATTCGGTAGCATCGTAAGCATTGCTACATACGTCCTTTGCTGAGTTCGACGTATTTAGCACACAAAAAACATGGATTGATTATGACGCATAATAATAATAATAGTCAAATCAACTAAACAGTCAAGTCAAAAGTCAACTAAACAGTCAAGTCAAAAGTCAACTAAGCAGTCAAGTCAAGTCAACTAAACAGTCAAGTCAACTAAACAGCTCTAAGAACGGATTCGAAATAAAGATCGACCGGGAATGCGGATATACCACGAGTACTTTGGTGCCTGCGCTCTTGAATTGAATTTTCGTTCTGCAATTTTTTTTCATTATTCTTACACAATTAAAATAGTGTGTCCTAATTGAAGATACCAAAGTTTACAGCGGCATCTAGTAAGCTTATCGCCGGAAAAATGTTAATAGCGTCATAAATTGTTTCCCTCTAAACTGCCAAGCTTTTGCAGAAAACACGATGCTGAAGTTTGCATCGTTGGACTGCAACGAATTTAATTTCATTTGGCACATTACACCGACAAAAGTTCTTCAATTATTTGTTAACATATTTATTCGGCGATCTATATTATGAATCTAATTACAAAAGATCGCCTATAACAATTTTAAAAAAATGGAAAATAAAATGTAAAACGAAACTTTCGTTGCGTTCGAACGATGCAAACTTCAACACCATCAGGAAACGTTATTTCAGTCAAATTAATTTTCACAAATTATTTTATGTGTGCACTTGAAATGGTGCACTTTCACAAAAAATATCATCAGCTATAGACATCGCAGTGAATTTTTTTTCTTCCCACGACTGATCAATGTCTATCTTTCGAAGGTGGCAATAACGGAGCAAAAAATGCGTGTAAAACACCAGCGTTCTGCAGAAAACATCAGGTAATGGAGTGGTTTTGTGTCGCAGAAGAATGTAGGAAATCTTATGTTTATTAATTTCTTTGCTCCCGTTTCCGGGTAATACATTATTTTCGTCAGTTTCTAAGTTACTTCTTGCACGCAGATTTCTCAATTTGATATACCCTTCTATAGGGCAAAGTGTATTTCTACATGCAGGATGCAGAACATATATCCATGTAACATCGTTAAAGACGAGGACGTTTCGGCGCCCATGAAATTACTGATGGCCGATTTAAATTGGCAGACCTTTCCATGGATGTTTCTATGAACGTTTTAAAGTTTGCAACGATAACGAAGTAGCAGGCTCTGTTGGTTTTTGGCGGCATCTCGAAAGCTATTCCTATGATTTTCCTTTCATAAACCAGTGCTCCACCGAAATCGATCTGCAATGAGAAGCATATGAAGCATCCTATCATATATATAGTGCACATACTTATATAGGATGCTTGGCATCATAAGCAAAATAGGCGAATATCTAAAACTCGTCTTTTAGAAGCGTTCGCCAGCAACCTTCCCATTTTTTTTTTTGGTCACCTAAAATGTAATATGGAAAAAATTTGGTTCCGTAATTGAGCTACTTTTTGTTACATTCGAAATGGTGCTGTTGTTTTGGAAAATATAGAAATCCACTTCGTCGTCAATTACTCCATACAGCTTCTATTATTATTATTTTCAAGGTACTTGATATTGTTCATCCAGATACAACAATGGATTCATCTCATTTCCTTGTGGACAGTCGCCGGGAAACTTTTTTTCATTATCGGCGATAGAAATTCTTTGTGGCTATGTGCGTCCCCGCGTAGAAATTTCTTAGGGTTAGCCTGATCAGGATCGGGCCCTGATCGGGGTGTGATACGGGTAACACCTATGACGAACATCCTGATCCGGCCCCTACTGGGCCGGAAGCATCTAGGCCCCAGATCAAGCAATACTAAAATGGCCCTACTAAGGCCGGCCCTGATAAGATCCTACTAAGGCTTTCCCCGATAGGTCCCTACCACGGCTTGCCCTGATAAGCCCTCTTTCCATGCTTCCATGTCCTCTTTCCATTAAAGCTATCCATGATGTGGCAATGCTAGACTTTCCCTAATGAGGCCCTACTAAAGCTTTCCGTGATAGGGCCATACTGGGCTTTCCCTGATTAGGCCATAAATGGGCTTGCCCTATAACTGCCTCAGCAGTCGATAGATGCACATAACCTCTTATTTTGCACATGAAAACTTCGATTAGGCAGCGTCGTAGCTTCGGAGTTTTGATATATTCCTCAATTCTGTAAAAAAAAGGTTTTATGGACTGTCCCGACAAAAAACGTTATGCAACTCGGATGCGTGTTAGAAGATCTTAGCAGGTTTGTAAGGCCGAGAGAGAGGAATTATATATATATATATATATATATATATATATATATACACACACACACACACACACACATACACACATAAGGTTAAGTTTGAAAAACCAATAGCATGTTATTCGATAGAACTCTTTAATTATCACAATGAAATCAACTAATTGATATACTTGATGCGATGCAACAAATATTTATAGGAATTCATTTGGTCTCTTATGCCATATCTGCGACCAAGATGTTACAAGCACTCGGTAGCATAGGGGCAACGTGCGTAGCTATAGATAAGAAGGTATTAGGTTCAATACCCATATAGGCAAAATATTTTCTTCGAAGAAAATCATTTCAGCAGGCCAGGGTATGATGAATTATGATACAAAATCATTGCAATAGAACCCCAAATTAAGTGGTTAATTTCATTTTGAATTTTTGAAATGTTTATGTATATAGGATACTTGGATTTACAGTGTATATTGTAAGCAAATGAAAGATTTATTCGAACCGAATCTTTATTTATTCAATTTTAATGTATTTTATATCGAAAAAGAGTAACTGAAACGAATAAGATCATTGTATGCCGTGAGACATGCAAAAAACATATTAGATTTACAAAGGTTCTATTTAAATTAAATATTTCTTTCTGATAAGGCAACCTGATAGGGGCCTCATCAGGCAACCAGGTCAGGTCCACATGTGACACAACGTTACATTTCCTAGTAGGGCCCTTTCAGGCTGTCTTATTGGTGCCCTACCAGGGCAGTCAGGTAACCTGAACGGGCCCTGATTTGGGCCCCATCTAAATTTCTACGCGGGTCATAGTCTAGAATGGTAATGACTCTGATTCGTGCTTTCGAAGTGTTTCAGCATCCGAGCGTTTAATGAAAACATCTCACGTAAAATAGAGAAAATTGATATACATGATCAGTGCGGAAGAGGTTACGTTGCACAAGTACTCACGCGGCTCGTTTGTTGAGGATATTGGAATCTTCCATATAAAACCTCATGAGAATCATCTCTATTGGTGGAATTTAGGATAATAGGATGTGCTTTAACATTCAATTCTCGCAGTCCAACGTCCGATCGTCTAGTCTTTATGGTTTTAAATGCAGTGAACGTGGCGACCACGTTACCCATTGGCGCTGCGTTTGGCAAGTCTATTTGGTTTTGCTTTTCGTTCCATTCGACGTGCATTGATAACTGGAATGTAGTGGGGAAAAACTGGTGAAGCGTTCAGGCGGTTAAATTAAAGTTAATGCGATGAGCCTTATTCAGAGGTAAACACGGAACCACAAACGGATCCACACAATTCATTCATGATTTAATATTTCCGTGGTTCGGAAGTGATAAAGTGCATAGAATAAATATTTTTCGGCCTCGTACCTTGACAACAGCAATGTCGCAGGTGGATTTTCCCCTTAAGTAGTCGTCGTGTGGAATGATTTCTCCTATCGCGTGTCCAAGATCGTTTCGGTCGACTTTGTCCGTACCACTTACCACTCGTGTGTGATAAAGTCTTAATGTTCCATTCAGAACGCAGTGCGCCGCAGTGAGAACATGTTGGGTGCTTATAAACGCACCACAGCATACATGAATACCACTCCGTCTTAACGATACGACATAAGGTGCCTCTTCAATTGAGATAGGCGTTCCACCAACGGCGCGTTCTACACGGGCACCTATCGTTTCCACAACACCTGTGAGGATCATTCAGTATTATTTATGAACTGCTTATTGAATGTTGTGTGTTTTTGAGCGGCAATATTATGAATGCTTTCGAAGAAAATTGATTATAAATGATTTTTGCGGTCACATTGAATCGAAAAATGTTGTGTTTCTTACAAATGATTCGGAATATGTGCTTATAAGCCAAAGGCGATAACCGCTAACTTTGATTTTCAAGATAAAATGAATGGGATGTTTCGAAAAATCGGTAAGCAAGATCTCCATTACAGGAGCATCAAACTCGGAAGAAAAATTCGATGACAATTGTTTCGCACGAACGCGACACTCCTAACATCCAGTAGGGAAACAATATGTTTTAATTAGAATAAGATTAAGACGCCTTTAAGATTTCGATTTAAAAATGCATGCATTTGGGGAAACAACAAAGCAAATATTGAACACCCCGCGGGGCAAGCATTTGAGGGACGCAATGAGATTGTAAAAAAGAGTCGTGGCGAAACACAATTATTGACGATTTTTTAGCAGTCCTAATATTTGTATTTACAAATTAAATTTATTTAAAAAAAAAACATTTTTAACCACGTTTTTAAAACGAGCTAAAAAGTATAAAATCATTTGTCCTAGCCCCACATAGATTTATAACGCGATACAGATTCCTGACCACATACAGATTGCCCTGAAAATGTGTGATTATGAATTTTTAATAGCTATGAACTTGTAAGATTTAAAACGAAAAACGTGAGGTGCATGTAATAGATAATTGATGCATGAATAGTTAACCTAAGTCACTAACAATTTCATTACACTGCAAGTGATATGAACTGTTGTCTGAGTTTACTCAACGACAGCTACTCGCTACACTCCTTACTGTTATCTATGCATGCGCCACACGTGTTTTGCTTTAAGTCTCACAAGTATTTTCATAGCTATTAAAAATTCACAATCACAAATTTTCAGGACAAGCTGTATGCGGTTGGGAATCTGTATTGGGTTATAAATCTGTATGGGGCTAGGAGAAATTATTTTATACTTTTTAGTTCGTTTTAAAACCGTGGTTAATATTTTTTTTAATTTAAATAATTGTATTTTCTGCTTTTTAGTTTTGTGTGTGTGAAATTTTGCTTCTCCTTGTCTAGGCGTCGCTTGCGTCGGGGGACTCCTTCACCATATGATGGTCTCCTTGGACATCGTATAAATCGTCACTCATGCACTATTCACTATTAATATTGTTATTACTTTTTTTTTAAACAATTTCTCTTTTACCAAACTATATTTTTATTCCTTCATTGATTTTGTCACAATTTTTTTTGTTCTCGTTTTCTCTCTCTGTGACAAACTTGCCTGCCTATTAATTTGTCTGTCATTCAGTTCTGAGCTATGTTTGAAGTTTAAAGTCTCGAGATCATTCGGAAGTTAGTTTAAAATCAATTGCAAAATTTGTACTGAACAGACAGACTACAAGCAAAGCGAGTAAATAAAAACATTGTAAAATGCTGACGTACGTGGTCGCTAACGTGAAACGATTAATATAACCCATGCAAAAGTATCTCCTCTTTTATCGTTACATTACATTATAAGTTGCGAGAAATAACCATTTCATTATTAATTAACTTGTTAATGTTGTTCAGGTTTTGAAGGTCCTTGTATTGGCTTTACGAATGGTCGTTTATGCAGAAAATAATAATACTTGTCCAAGAAGATTCTCGATCTAACGTCACGATACTCATTTCGAATGTACTTACCGCCAATTGCGAGGCACAGCAGTGTCAAAAAGATCTTCATGATGGTCTTCGAAAAATGCAGTGAATCCGCAAACGTACACCTGAAAGTATTTTCGGCAATAAATTCCATTGTTAAATTTTTGTACCAGAGCGAATAAGAATCACAATAAAAAAAAGTACAGAATGTACTTCAAGTATTCAATAACCGCTCGGTGCGATGAGTTTATGACAATCCGGTTGAAAACTTGATTTAACAAAAGATCAAATTCACTCAGCTCAATCAATTGAACTTCGAAATTGGTCATATAAAAATGAAGGGAAAAGTCTCTGATGTATACAACGAACACCTGTGGCCAAATAGGGATAACGATAAATAGCTCGTTGGCAAGACAATAAAAGTAGAGCTGACATAGCTATATTAAGATTTCTCAGCCAGTGAATTGTGGATGCATAAGTATAAGTATACTTGTATATAACTTAATGTCTTCTAATAGGAACTCTTTCAATTCAGGTTAAAACGATAATCTGGGTAATTATATTTTTCAAGTTTCCTTTGAGAAGAATCTTACCTTATTGAATCTTTTATGGTTGATGCGCGTAACTAACTCCGGTAAAATCTTGCTTCGGACGAACTTGCTCTGCTTGGAGGCTGCCAACGTCGGTGGTACGAGACGGGAAATGAAGATAATGCGTGATTTAAAAACTCTGCTTACATTTATATAGGCAAGTGTGTCACAATGCAGTACATATGAATTTCCATCTCTGGGCGAATAATTATTTACTTCTTTGTCGCTTATCCGTGTTCTGACAACGAGCAGTGAAGCGATGGAAAGTCACGTAGTCTGGCCGCCTTCTCAAAAGGCGTTATCGTCAAAACTACTGATAATCGCACCCACCTCTATGCACCCAAATACATTTTCGCCTCACAACCAGAAAGTAAACGAATTTTCCGAAATGATTTTTAAATTTCGAAAATGTGCGTAATTTTATTTATAATGTAAAAAAAATTAACACCTTTGTTTTTTCACTGATTTTTGCTACATAACTGGAAGAATGAGATACAGATTTAAAATATCATGAAAAAAAATCACTATGAAAGATATTACCCAATTGATCGAGTAATCATTTTTTTGTGAATAATTCGGCCTACCAATAATCACTTCAGAATTATTGGTGCATTGCAATCGAATATATACTATTCGTGCTGAAATAGCATCACTGTTACCACCCATTTTGAATATTCTATTGTATAAAAGATGATAAGTAAAACAGATGCGCGTTGAAGCATACTGATGGGTCTGCATCTTGGGGCTCGAAAAACAGGTCGATTGAGAATATTTTTTGCTGGTGAGAGTATTAGGATGACGAGGTCGGAATTTTACGCACGATTGATACATAGTCTTGCCAAATTTGAGTTTTCTTTTATTAAAAAATATTGATGAGCAATTGAGTAATTGATATTTGAACATAGTGCTGCCGTTGCTGGATGGCTAACCCGAGCAGAAATTTGTTCAGGGTGAAATCCGGACCGGATCAGGCTGCCACAATAGCAAATCCGGGCCGGGTCAGGCAAATTTAGTCCGGCCCTGATCAGGGATGTAACGCTTTTGCATATTCAGGTCGGGATCAGGCGGTTTATCAGGCCCGGATCAAGCAACATATCCGGCTCGGATCAGGCATCTTATCAGACCCGGGTCAGGCTCCGTATCTGGTTCGGATCAGGCACTTTATCAGGCCCGGATCAGGCACCTTACCAGGCTCGGATTAGGCATTATATCTGGCTCGGATCAAGCAACTTATCTGGCTCGGATCAGGTGCCTCATCCAGCCTGAGACATGCGTGTCATCTGGCTCAATCATTTGATTAATTTTATGTTTAATAATAGATCAACATTTATTAAATTATTATCGCAGTTACACGTTATCAAGTTTACTAACGTTATGAAAAATATGAAAACATTTTTTAAAGTTTAAGTTTTTATTTTATTTGACTTGATCGTTTAGTTTTTGTTCCAGTTTTGGCGATGACCGTCCCAATCGCACTGTTAATGACCGCCGCTAGCCCATCCGAAATTTATTTCTCTTTGATAGAACCTGCATGGGAAGTACCATCATACTCTGTCAAGATTGCATCTGAAATATTTTGAATACATAAAAAAATCACATCTTTATATTAAGAGCATATATCAGTCGAACCTAGGGAGTGCCACCGCTCCCCCATCGAGTATATCTATATTTATCATAAGTATAGATATATTCGACCATGGAAAAGTGAGCGATATAGGCTCCGACTGATATATCCTCTTGAGATAATTAAATAATTAATAATTATTTTAAAATGGTGTACCTCGTAGTGGCGTAGCTCAATCTCTTTTTGTCGATCTCGCATCATTTGTATATATATAGTGTTGTATATATATTATAGTGAAAAAAAATGTTCGACGGTACAAAATGCAATTTGCGCAAGTATTTCTCGTCATCTGGTCCTTGCACGTATGTACGAGTACATTTATGTACATATACGTATGTTTATACTGTTGAACATTTTTTCTTGATACGAAATATATTACACTATATATACAAATGGTGCGAAAGTGACAAAGTGAGGTTAAGCTACGCCGCATAGTCTTCGCCCATCAAGTCGTATTTTATATATTATCACTGTTCATGTGTAGATAATCCACAGTATAATCGGAAATATACTTTACCTGAGATTTTGTATGCACATCACTTTATTGAAGGGCTTGCCTTTCTTCGGGAGAAATTGATGAACCAAACGAGATGTGTCGATGTAGCTACGGCGTGGCTGTTGCGCTTGCTTCTACGTATATAATACGGGACTGGCTGCCCGTATTATATACAAAAGTTTTGATTCCATATAACAATAATACAAAAAAATTAACATAAATATTTATTTATGTTAAAAAAGATTTTGAAACAAATTTTGACGACACGCACTTTCGGTTGATAACCATTGTTTTCATATATTTCGTGTGCCTGCGTGTGCAGCTGTCAAAATATTTCGTGAGGCTTCGCCGACAGAGGCGCTGTCTAGTCCTAGAGAGAAGAGGATACGGAGTGACGAGCTTCATGCGAGATAAGGCTTGCGCAAATCAGGCGTGCCTGACTAAGGTGCCTTATCGATGCCTGATAAGGCTCCTATCCGGCGCAAATCATGCGTGCCTGATAAGGCTCCTATTCAGCGCAAATCAGTCGTGCCTGATCAGGGCGCCTTATTAATGCCAGATCAGGCTCCTATCCGGCACAAATGTGGCGTGCCTGATCAGGGCGCCTTATTGATCCCTGCTTAGGCCACTGTCTGGCGCAAATCGGGCGTGCCTGATCAGGGCGCCTTATTGATCCCTGCTCAGGCCCCTGTCTGGCTCAAATCAGGCGTGCCTGATCAGGGCGCCTTATTGATCCCTGATCCGGGCCTGATGAATCCTCAGGCAGCCTGATTAAATTTCTGCTCGGGAATCGGTGCAAGCCACCAAGGTACCTCAAAATATTCTCTTCAAGGAGTTTAATTGTCAAATTTACGTACCAGAGCGAATAAAAAGTACGAATTGTGCGTCAAGTACTCAATAACTGCTTAAATCGACTAACTCGTGACAATCCGCTCGAAAACGCGAAATGAAAGTTAAGAAAACGATATGACAATTTCAACAAGAACCCGGTCTAAAGATAGATATAAAGGTAATGATTATGTTGGCAAGGCAAGAGAACTATACTTGACAAAAGTATATGGTCCAGCCAATAAACAGTGGTTAATATTAGTATAAGTATCCTTATGTACAAATATACCATATGTATAAAATACGGGACTTGTATACAATTTAAAGATAAGTATACATACAAGTATGATATACGAACTGTAGTCTTTTAAGGGGTTAAGCAACTGTGGGGACCCGAAGTTCAGGGTAAGTGTTTATAAGGGTAATTTATTAATAAAACGATTTGGACGGGAAGACGAAGCTGTGCACCAAATTTGATTAAAAAATATTATTAATAAAAGAAGTTGAAAACAATTTCGTGAAGGACCGTGAGGGACTCAACGGTGTACTTGATTTGCGCCACCCGGTTAACCAGAAAAAAAAGTTTTTTCTCAGTATACATAAAATTGGCCAAGACTTAACAGAGCTTAATACGTGTTTGCAATAAAAAAAATTCAGTTTTGTTTTTCGATTTTTCGTGTAAAAAATGAACTCATTAAAGATAATAAATAATGAAAAAAAATCGTCGATCAGCACTAAACTACTACACTGAAGTGTACCAAATATGCTGGTGGAGTTTTAGCAGCACCTCTTTCGTTGTAATCATAAGTTAACCTTCAACCTGCGATTCCTGCACCATATGTTTGGGCTTACTTTTCAATTCCAGTTGCTTCAAGGGACGATCGAGCTTTCTTTATTTTCACAATAGTCTAATCTCTTAATGAACACTTTATTGGCTCAGGTCGAAATAATAATGTGGCCAATTACGTTTTTTAAAATGATAATTTGAGAAGAATGTTACCTAATTGCTTTGTCGTTGCATCTGTGTAATCAACTCGGGAACAATCATGCTTAGGACTAAAGGCGCGAAGAAACGAATCGCGTGATGGAAAACATTGCTACGATTTGAATAGACTCAAGGTTGCGATTTGATTGCATAGGAATTTCCATCTTTCAGCGAATTAGTATTCACTTTTGCAGCGCGTGGCGGTCTTCAGACAATAAGCCTAGAATTGGTAAAATGTCACGTAATCAAGGCGTTTGTTTGAAAAGTATTATCGGCACAGCTACTGATAATCGCCGCCACTTCTATGCACTCCCGACCCAACTACAAACAACTCGATCACCGCGTAACCAAGCATACGCAAATTCTCCAAAGTATCGAATTGAATCCTTTGAAATATGGTGTTTTTCTTATCTCCAATATGATCGTAATATAATTTATAATGTAAACAAAAATTGACATCATTGTGTTTTTTGGTTATTGTTAGTAGACAGATGGGACAATGGAATGACGATTGGCAAGATCATTTTAAAAAATCACTATAAGATAAACACTCCGATTGGTCGAGCAATCATTTTTTCGAAAAGAATTCAATTTACCGATAATAACTCAGTATGATTAGTGTATTTGATTCGATGTTCAGTATATTTACGAAAATAGCATCACCGTTATCATCGATTTTTTATATTCTAGATACGATGATAAGAGAAAAAATGAGCCAGAAAGCACATTAAGGGTCTCCATGAGCTTGGGACCAAGAAAACAGGTCGATTTGCAATAATTGTTTAATGTCGAGCGTATCAGGATAACGAGATCGGAATATAACACAGAATTACTATACGGTTTTGTAACGTTTGAGTTTGCTATTAGGGGAAAATATTGAATGACAATGAAGTTATTTTTATTTGAGCAACGTTCCGCGCCTTGTTGCATATGGGAAATCGGTGCAAGTTACCGTGAACGTGTACCCAAACCATTATCGTCAAGAAATTCTGCTGTTAAATTGACGTATCAGAGTGAATAATAATCTCAATAAAAGAAATATGAAATGTACGTTAAGTACGTGATAACTGCTCGGATTAATGAGGTTATAACATTCCGTGCAAAAACTTAATTTAACAAGATGTGACATTTAATAACATAAGTTGAATCAACTGAGCTTTGAAATTGGTCATTTATCCTGACAAGGAACATCCCTCAGGTGACACCCTTCGATTTTGTTGAAATTTGGATATGTTATAAAGCACCGAAAAGTAAACGATACGTGTGTTTTTATGGGCGGAAAAACTGTTTTAAGGGGTCAAACGAGCCCTCAAATATAGGGGTATTTTTCGTTTTTCGTCGATAATGTTATCGTCCTCATCTCCAATGTATAAGGCACACAAAAAACATTGTTGGTATTTGAATTTTTTAAATATCTTGTATCGATAAAACGTTATCGACGAAAAACGAAACACATCCCCATTTTTGAGGGTGCGTTTCAGCCCTTAAAACCGTTTTTCCGCCCATTAAAAAAATACGTATCGCTTACCTTTCGGTGTTTTATAACATATCCAAATTTCAACAAAATCGAAGGGTGTCACCTGAGGGATGATCCTTGTGAGGGAAACAATTATGGCGTTGACTATAAGCATCCGTGTCAAAGATAGATATTTAAATGATAAGCTTGTTAACAAGGAAATAAAAATATAGCTGACTCAGCTACATTAAGATGGCCTGGCAAGTAAGCCCTGGTTAGTATCAGGCTAAGTATACTTATATACGAATATACAATTTGTATAAAATACAAGACTTGTATATAACTTCTAAAGAAGTATATATACAAGTGAGGAGCAGGCGAACAAATTCGAACTCGTGCACAATACGTCATCTTTTTTCGTGGTCTTCAAGCACATCTTTATCAGCTGCCGAAATCTTTTCAATTAAATCCTGCTCTAAACTCAACATCTGTTCAAGGGGTAACACCACTGTAACGGCCTCAAAAAGCGTTTTATTGACAATTTGTTACGGGCGGAAGTAAAGGTGTGAGAGAAATAATACTTGGGGTAGTTATTGAGCATATATTTAAGTATATTATAAAAAAAAATTGTAAGAAAATATTACAAAATGGCGACACTGTAGCAATTCTCCCGAGGCATGTTGAATTTGAGACAATCTGCGGCACGCACCACAACTAGTGCCAATTTGAATCTGAAAAAAAATCTATGTAATCTACATGAGCGTAGCTAGTGAACCACGTAGGGGATTTTAGAAATATTGATTTTTGTATAATTTGCGAGTGTTTGAATAAAGTCATTCAATTTTCACTAAAAAAGGGACAGTCGTTTGTAAACTTCCGAAAAGCGGAAACCGAATTTTGATCTCAAAGGCCATAGCCGGATAAATAGGGAAAAATTGCCCCCGCATTTTTTCCAGCGAAATTTGGAGTATATTCTGAGGTATAAAAAAAAACAAATTTTCTGAAAATTTCATGCTCGTCAACGCAATAGGTTTAGAAAAATGACTTTTTTTTAAATATCAAAATTTCTTTTTCCGGAAACGGTACAATGGATCGATTTGATTTTTTTTGATACTTGTTCCAATCAAACGTGTTACGAAATAAAATTATAGAACATCTTGCAAAAGATTAAGGTTTGAAAAAAAATAATGTTCCTTGTTTTATTATATTTTACTAGAATCCACTTGGGGTACGATAGCGAAAATTTTTTCATATAATCTTTGGGCACCTCATTAGATTATATAATTTTTTCAAAATGATCGGTTTGGTACGCCACAGTGAAAAAAACACACTTTATTGATATATTTTAGTTATATAAACATATTACTAAAGTATATCAATAAAGTCGTTTTCTTTTTTTTCACTGTGGCGTACCAAACCGATCATTTTGAAAAAATTATATAATCTAATAAGGTGCCCAAAGATTATATGAAAAAAATTTCGTTATTGTACCCCAAGTGGATTATAGAAAAAAAAATAAAACAAGGAACATTATTTTTTTAAACCTTAATCTTTCGCAAGATGTTCTATAATTTTATTTCGTAACACGTTTGATCGTAACAAGTACCAAAAAAATCGAATCGATCCACTGAAGCGTTTCCGGAATTTTTATTTTTTTTTTTAATGAAAAAAAAAATTATTTTTCCACAACCATTGCGTTGACGGGGATGAAATTTTCAGAAATTTTTTTTTTTTTTTTTTATACCTCCGAATAGACTCCTAATTTCGTTGGAGAAAACGCGGGGGCAATTTTTCCCTACTTACCCGGCTATGGCCTTTAGCATACACCTTCCTTTTGACATTTTACGAGACCCCTTAAAGGGTTTTTTGGCGACGCACCATAGTTTTTGAGAGATCAATGTGACGGGCTCAACGGTGTACTTAATTTTGGCCAACTGATTGATATAAAAAACGTGTTTTTCTCAGCATAGATAATATTGGCTAAGACTCGAACGAGTTTTTTTTATCAGCGTGTGCCAATCATAACAAATACAATAAAGTATAATTTTTTCTGCGATTTTTCGACGAAAAATGGAATCATTATTGATAATAACTAATAAAAAAAAATCATTAAAAAGAAAAACGTCGGCGTACATTAACCACCCCTACTACACAGAATAAGTGTACCAAATATCCAGTCAATCCGTTCATCAGATGTTAATAAACCGTGTACACCGTTTTGAAAAACATAGGTTCGATAAAAACGCTTCTGATGTTTCACCAGCAGTTCTGTCGTTTTAATCATAAGTTGCTGGGTCTTACTCCAATTTGAGTTGTCTCAAGCAACGAACGAGCGTTCGTCATTTTCACATTAGAGTATGCCCTTAATGGAAACTTTTTCGGCTTCGGTCTAAATAATAATGTGGGCAATTACGTTTTTTAAATTTTAATTTGAGACGAATGTTTCCTAATTTTGGCACCGTTGCATCTGTGTTATCAACTCTGGTGCAACCGTGCTTCGGACAAAAGGCGCGAAGAAACGAATGGCTTGATGCGAAATTTTGCTACAAATTGAATAGAGTCAAGGTTGCGAATTGATTGCATAGTAATTTCCTTCTCCCAACGAATTATTATTCACTTTTGCAGCGCGTGGCGGTATTCTAACAAAAGCATAAAATTTTGGTAAAATGTCACGTAATCGAGGCTTTTGTTTGAAAGGTATTATCGTTACAGCCACTGATAATCGCTGCTACCCCTATGTACTCTCGACCCAACTACAAACACTTCGATCACCTCGTAACCTAAACATATGCGAATTTTGCAAATTTGCGTTTTTAAAAATTTATTTTAAAAACATATGTAATTCATTTTATAACGTGAGTGAAAGCAATCATCATTGTTCTTTCATTTAGTCGAAAGGTGGAACAGTAGCGTACGTTATGCAAAGGTACTGAGAATTAAAAAAATCATTGCAAATTATTTTTCGAGAGTAATTAAGAAATTATCTTTATTTTCGAATCAATTGACCCACTGACGATAAATCCGGTATTATTAGTGTATTTCAATAGTTCTTCCAGTAGTATATTTACGAGTATAGGAACACCATTATCGTCAGACAGTTATTCACTTTCGTCATCATCAGAAACTAACCGGATTTTTTTTAATTAAGTGGGGTCCGATGCACTTGACTTTATGTACGAAAACGCTACAAATGACATTACTCGAGTAGAAAATCCTCTAATTCATCGATAAAATAGCATTCCTTTAGAAATCTCGATTTCTGCTTTTCTCAATGACAAAATAAAATGCTCAAAATGGCACTTTTATGTTCCTCTGTACTGGCGCTACACTATAGGTTATCTGTTTAATAAATTAATCAATGCCTATGACTTTTATGATTATTACATTAGTCCTATTGACGATTGGATATTGCCCTTCAAAAGAGACTTCACACACAGACATTCGTGAATTTAGTTTTCGAGAATTGTTTTGTTGTTACAATACGGATATCGTTCGTACCTCGTGTGATAAGTGATGAGTGTTAGTCTTAGCCTGACACGCTGGGCAACTCAAATGCCCGCAATATCTTAAGATTTATGGATTGCCATAACTTTAGTGTTTTTTAAGCTTAGTAAGCTCATTTTTATCATTATTTCCGAGGCAGTTGAATCTGTATGTTCCAATTTACGATAATGAAATTTACAGTCGAATCGAGTATGCGCGTCGGCAGAAAAATATTGACATCGCCATCGACTATCTCCCTCGGATCTGTAAAGCTTATGCAAAAAAACGTTTTTCCATTGGAATTGAGTTGACCGAATTATTTGGGGTGTGCATTCTCTTTTTTGCCCTTTATTCATATAGAAAGACTCACATATATTTAAAGATCGAACGCCAGACGTCTATATTTACATGTGTGTGTGTATCTTCAACATTTTTTATATATACAGAATTTAATAAATATTTCATAATAAATTCTTATATAAAATATTTAAAAATAAACATAATGATTGGGCTATTAAAATAAATAATATGATCATTGACAATTTTACCCATCATATTCATATATTTATATAAAAAAAAATATTTTAACATAAATACTTTTATATTACTCTAATTATATATTTTATATAAATATAACAAATAGATAATTCATCTTTGATCAAAATGACTTTATCAATATTATACATTTTTTATCTATTGAGGTCTTAATGAATTCCTCGGTTTCGACGTATACCCTAGCCGGTTTTTACGCAATAAAAGTTGAGCCAGTAAACTGTGATTAGCTTAAGTACACTAGTGGATCTATTTCTAGACACTATACAAAATTTTAAAAAATCGCATTTATTGATGATTTTAACGTTATAATCACTTATATTTTATATTCTTTTCAAAGTGAGCTTATCAAGGCAAGTATTACGTAGAAACATTGTAGATTAAAGTTGAATAATTGCAGTATTATCTCGGCGTAGCAGAAAATACATTTTCTGCTTAGATATCAAAAAAGCTCATTTCTATTTCAAGTGCCCAGAATTAATTCCACTAGTGTACACTTATAAAAATACACCAAAAGAACGTTAAGAAATTTAAAAACAAAATTCAAAAACTATGTCGTTTTCTTTACCCCATAAGAAAGTTCTGATTCAAGTTGTAGTTGTTTTTTACTTTAATGCAAGCAATGGTTTTATTACATATTTTTAATTAATTATTTAAATGTACAAAAAAGTGAAATAAGTTTATTTAAACCAGCCAGGCCAGTTTACTAGAAATATTGCACACAATATGGTTGAACGTGAGGGACAATATTTTCCGAATATGTTATTTCCATTTGAAACATTTATATTACTATTGTAACACGAAAATTGATAATACCATTATATAACAGTGCAACGTATGTACCACACAAGTACACTGAAAATGGTGTGCAACAACTTGGCGTGCATCTAACAATGAACAGTGAATTGGAAAAACGTCACGTTCCGTTGTCCAGGCGTTTCTTCGAAAAGAGTTATCGCAAAACCTACCAATCCTTCGAAATATGTTTTTTTTATTCTCCAAAATGAACGTAATCTGATTTATAATCCAAACGAAAATAGATATCATTGTGTTTTTTAAATCGTATTGCTAGTTCACAGATGGGACAATGGAATGCAGATTGCAATGATTATGAAAAAAATCACTCCAAGAGATATTTCCCGATTGATCGAGCAATCATTTTTTTTTTTTTTTAATAATTCGATTTACCGAATAATAACTCAGTATGATTGGCGTATTCGAATCGATTGTTCAGTATGTTGACGAAAATGCCATCACCGTTACCATCCATTTTTTAGATTCTATATACGACAATAAGTAAAAGAAATGAGCGCGAAAGCATATTAAGTGAGGCACTCTATATAGAGGCTTAAAAAAGTGGGTTGAGTGTCGGAAATTTAATCGATCAATGTTCAGAAGGACCGTAATTTCCAATCCAGTAATGACGAACGTTCCAATATAGATAGATCATTTTTATGACAGTCTGTAAAATAGTCAATAAAAATTGTGAATACAAATATGTCGTAATTGATTTGTAGCGAAAATAAATTCAAGATTTCACAAAATAATGAGAGATATAATATCAATTTTTCGGTATAAATACACCGAACAATTCGAACCGACAAATAACCAAATTGTAAATATTATGATAGTTTACAATTTAGAATTTATTCAAGCGAAGGGCCTGAATAACGGAACAGTTTGAATAGCGAAAACTTATGATCAAGCAATATTATTTAAGTCAAATGTTATTTAAGTCTTAAATATTTTTCAAGTCGCCTACCGCTCACTTTAAAAAAAGAATACCTCGAAAACAGTTCACTTTTGCATAAGACATTATGGGTTATTTGGTAGCGGAAAACGTGTCCTACGATCCTTTCAAAGGATCGTAGCCAATAACCAGTAGCCAGTAGATCTGATTTTTGTTTAAAGTAAAAAAAACGCCAAGTTATAAAAATCTCTCAAAATCGGAAATCGCTTGTTTAACTATATAAAAAATTCTCATTTATCTCAAATATTTCAAACTATATTTTTCATTTAAGTTCAAAAAATGGTTTCATTTTACTTCTTTAATGCAAATGTATAAAAAAAGAGGAATCACTTTTATGAAATAGCCAAGCAAGTTTACTAGACATGTTGTACACAACATTTTTAAAGCTTATTGTTAGGAATAATATTTTTGAAATTTTTTAGTTTGAGAAAGTCACGATACCATTATAGCAAAAAAATGATATCACCATTAGATAGAAGTACAAAGTAGGTACCACACAAGTGCACTGGAAATGCTGTGCAGCGACTTGGTGTGCATTGTTAAGAAAAAAGCTCGGGCAGTCAGATAATTTTCCGTTCCGACCGCGCGCGAAAATAACTTCTGCGTCGATATATATATATATTAGACTGATTCAAAAAAAAATGTTTTTTCTGGATTCTCGTGCTATTGTTGGGCACTGATAAAACAAAATTTCTCTAAAAAGATGGGCGCGGTCACTCAATTTTTAGAGGTGGCTATCTCGACTTTTTTGTATTTGAATTTTTTTTAACAAACGTATTGCATTTAAGCATAGTCATGGCTTCGGATTACGGATAAAAATCACATCCAGCAGCTGTTTCGTAACAAAAATAAACTCTAACAATTTGAAAAGGGTGCAATATTCACAATTCAAATCCAGGTAGATCAATAATGGCGTCTATACTACTCTCGTTATTCATGTAGATTTATTTATCCGCATTAACATTTCGCACTTTTTACGAAAAATTAAACTATAAGCTTTTATTCATAAATCGTATATTTACATTTTCAAAATGCTACGCTTATATTATCTTCAAACTCATTTACATTTCTTCCCAGCCATTCTCAAGTTCGTTAACATTTTGGGCAGAACGAAAATGTGCAACGTTGAACAGTTTGTCCAAATCTCTCTTAAATTTACGCTCCTTCGATATTTGTGACGGCAAATTCTTTTTAACTCGATTTTTTAAAAGTTGTTTCCAGACTAGATGGAGTTTTATTGATTTCAAGATTGCGTTATTCAATCGACGCGTTGAATTTCAGCACATTTCCATTGTTCGAAAATTTCTTTCATCGTTTCGTGTGCACTTCGACGTATGGTCAGTTTTTCTCTGTTATGCTTGTAAAAGAACAAACTCAAAACTTTTCTGATTTTTATCCGTAATCCGAAGCCATGACTATGTTTAAATGCAATACGTTCGTTAAAAAAAATTCAAATACAAAAAAGTCTAGATGGCCACCTCTAAAAATTGAGTGACCGCGCCCATCTTTTTAGAGAAATTTTGTTTTATCAGTGCCCGACAATAGCACGAGAATCCAGAATTTTTTTTTTTTTTTTGAATCAGTCTAATAAACACACACACACACACACACACACACACACACACACACACACACACACACACACACACACACACACACACACACACACACACACACACACACACACACACACACACACACACACACACACACACACACACACACACACACACACACACACACACACACACACACACACAGACACACACACACACACACACACACACACACACACACACACACACACACACACACACACACATATATATAATTATATATATATATAAATATATATAATTTTACAGCATAACGTCGCATCGACAACCAGGGGTATTAGCAACATTTCAAATTATAATGTTCCATTAACTACCAGGGCTATTAGCAATTATGTTCTACTGCCGTTCGCGCTAATGTGATTCGCACAGAATAACTTTGATATGGAGCTTTATCGGTACGTAGGTCAGTCAGCAGGTACGAAGCTACGTTATATTCGCTTAAAAAATGACTCGACAGTACTCGAGCTAACCATTTAATATACACCATAAGTGGCAACATTAATACAAAGATATTTCCTTTGTATTACTCTTTATATAATCTTTAAGCTTGCCGATGCTGTGGTTTCGAGATGCATACTTCAACCGTTCCATCAAAGTCTATACGACCCAATATATTTCATGTGATGTGCGGTAATTATGTTATAGAGTAAAAGATAAATGCTTTTATATAATTACTTTGTATTATGCAAATAAAATAACATTTCAAATGCCGTGTGGTCGCAGGATAGATCACTTATTTGAGCCGTACTCCATGTGAATCTTGTTTTCACTTGCAGAAAAATTCGTGACGATTTGTTTTGTTAACCCGAAAATTGAGATGTTGAGATGACGAAATCCTTCGCCGAGCTTTTTTCTTAACCATGCACGCCAAGTCGTTGCACAGCATTTCCAGTGTACTTGTGTGGTGCCGACTTTGTACTTTTATCTAATGGTGATATAGTTTTTTTGCTATAATGGTATCATGACTTTTTCAAACTAATTATTTTCAAAAATATTATTCCTAAGCTTTAAAAATGACGTGTACAACATGTCTAGTAAACTTGCTTGGCTATTTCATAAAAGTGTTTTCACTTTTTTGTACATTTGCATTAAAGAAGTAAAATAACACTATTTTTTTAACTTAATTGACAAGTATAGATTGAGATATTGGAGGTAAATCAGAATTTTTATATAGTAAAACAAGCGACAACGATTTTGAGGGATTTTGATTACTTGGCGTTGTTTTTTTACTTTTAGAACTAGACGTCTGCAATTTCAAACTCGTTCAAAACATTACCTTTTATTACTGAACATTTTTTTCAAAGAAATGAATACAACTTGTTTTTTCTTTTTACGATTTTCTACAAAAAAGAATTCACAATATGCTAATTTATGAGATTAATTTCGAATTGATAAAAGTATAGGAAATACAGAGGGGTTATAATTACTAACATTCATTTTGCAAACCAAAAAAGGTTAAAGAATGGAACCTTTTACTTTGCGAGGGTACCCTCGAATAAGCATAAGTAAATCAAAATTGTTTGAAAAAAATGGTTGTTTCAGATCGTATGGAATGTCCGAAGTTCGTAGCCGGGCTTTGAAGAGAGAAAGAGGGAGAGAGAGATATGGAAAAAAGGATTATCTACTATAACATAAAAGAAACCATGTAATTTTTTTCAAAGTTATTAAATGGAAACGTTTGATCGTTTTAAACGATAAGCATAACGTTGGGATTTAAAAAAAAACGATTTTTTGTTTATTTTATTTTCTTATCGCGTAGTCTTGACTTCGATTTGATTGAAAGATTTTGTAAAAATTCCAAAAATTGACCGAGTTATGACGATTTTAGTGGAGCAGGTCAGAACGTCCCATTGCGGTACGGTTCTAGGGCTGTGCGGTGCATTGTATGGTTTTTGAGGGCATTGATATGACTTTGTCCAACCAGGCTGTTTGATTGTTATACGGTGGAGGAATTGTAGAATGAAGGTACGAAAAATAATTGTGATTTTATCTCAAGCAAGTAGTCCATACACCAAGGCACTTTCTTACAATTAAATTTTTCAAATAACAATTGGGACCAAAAAGTGCATTTCATAAATAGACATTTTTAAGAAAATATGTTTAATTTTTGTTTTACTAGCTCTATTAATAATGGAGACATAAGCGACGAAAATTAATCGCATCACCGCTCACTCATCGTTTAGTCCCTTTCACTCATCGTTCCGTCTTTCTCATAAAAATGTTCCTCGTCCATATCTCCATTACCAATGGAACTAGCAAAAAAAATGAAACAGACATTTCTGATTGTCAATTCAAAAAGACATGTCTTTGAATTCAAACTTTTTTCTACAACTGCACTTTTTCGTCACAATCATCATTATAACATTTGAATAGTTTATAACGGGAAAAAACGATTCTAGAACCAGTTCAATGTCCTATTCGTATCGCCCGTACCTGAAACCATAAAAAACAACCGAAGATATTCAGCTGACCTAAACATTTATACGAGAATTCTATACGGAAAAAGTGGATTTAGTACGTTTTGTTCTCTTTCGTTTATCTCGAAAGTATACTTTGCAATTTGGCGTACGTCATATCTCAAAATCTAATCATCGGATTTACTTCAAATTTGGATTGGACATGTTTTATACCATATTCAATCGACTGACCGGATGACTTGTTCATGTATCCCTCCCTTTGTTAATAATAAACGTTCAAATTCGTTATTTTTATGCAAAAATCGACCTTTTCCTTCAAAAAAGTGCAATTTATGCAATTTTTAAAATTTCGAAAAAGTATCCGGTGGAGTTGTAGCTAAACCATTGTACTACAAGTATAATTTTCCATTTTTAACTTCAGATGAATCCACTTACCGGAATCATGGATGCGACCGAGCCGTGCGGGGTACAGCCCTGAGATTAATTAACAACGATTACATTGTTTATATATATTTAGCAATAAAAAAAACGGTGACATGTCGAGACTATGTACTATCTGTATATGAAAGATCGACCTTATCATCCCAATACCTGAGACGAAAAAAAAAAATTGAAAATCGATCCATTTTAGTAACTTCTAGGTTATCCATGCCCCATAAATCGTATGGAATATTCGAAGCTCTCACCAATCTTTCAGAGAAATAGAAAGCGAGAGATAGGGAAACGGAATAAAAGGAATCATATTTTATGCAATGCTAAGACTATACTATATACCACACTATGTAATATACTATATACAGTACTGGATACTGTACTACAGGTGAGGTGACAGTGTAGTACACACCTCACTATGTTTTATACTCTATACGATACTATGGACCATACTATATACAATACTATGTAGTATACTTTATAGAATACTATTTACTATACTATGCACAATCCTATGTACAGATACTATGTGTTATATTAGATACTATATTATGTACCATACTTTATACGATACTTTGTTCTATACGGTATACAATACTGTGCACTATAATATTTATCATAATATGCCCTATCAAGAGACGCGGCAGCATCTTGACGGCAAGTAATTTTAAAAAATCGACACCCCTGAACACCAGTGACACTGACGAACAGGCCGCAACTATTTATACAGTAAGATGGGCTTGAGCAGAGAACCTTTTAACTTTGAATCGACATTACGCGATAGTATGATTTTGTTTGGGTCGTTTTTCGATCGGTCTACTCAATCTCGAGATCTCGTGATATCGGCCGAATTTGCGAGTGACTTTTGGACCACTAAAATTGTTCCACTTTCATCGGCTTGCTCAATCGAATAAAGTCATTCGGTAACATCGTAAGCATTACTACATACGTCCTTTGCTGAGTTCGACGTATTTAGCACACAAAAATCATGAATTGATTATGATGCATAATAATAATAATAATCAAGTCAAGTAAACAGTCAAGTCAAAAGTCAACTAAACAGTCAAGTCAAGTCACCTAAACAGTCAAGTCAACTCAACTAAACAGTCAAGTCAACTAAACAGCTCTAAGAACGGATTCGAAATAAAGATCGACCGGGAATGCGGATAAGCCACGAGTACTTTTTAGTGCCTGCGCTCTTGAATTGAATTTTCGTTCTCCAATTTTTTTTCATTATTCCTACACAATTAAAATAGTGTGTCCTAATTGAAGATACCAAAGTTTACAGCGGCATCTAGTAAGCTTGTCGCCGGAAAAATGTTAAAAGCGTCATAAATTGTTTCCCTCGAAACTGACAAGCTTTTGCAGGAAACACGATGCTGAAGTTTGCATCGTTGGACTGCAACGAATTTAATTTCATTTGGCACATTTCACCGACAAAAGTTCTTCAATTATTTGTTAACATATTTATTCGGCGATCTATATTATGAATCTAATTTAAAAAGATCGCCTATAACAATAAAAAAAATGGAAAATAAAATGTAAAACGAAACTTTCGTTGCGTTCCAACGATGCAAACTTCAACACCATCAGGAAACGCTATTTCAGTCAAATTAATTTTCGCAAATTATTTGATGTGTGCACTTGAAATGGTGCACTTTCACAAAAAATATCATCAGCTATAGACATCGCAGTGATGTTTTTTTCTTCCCACGACTGATCAATGTCCATCTTTCGAAGGTCGCAATAACGGAGCAAAAAATGCGTGTAAAACACCAGCGTTCTACAGAAAACATCAGGTAATGGAGTGGTTTTGTGTCGCAGAAGAATGTAGGAAATCGTATGTTTATTAATTTCTTTGCTCCCGTTTCCGGGTAATACATTATTTTCGTCAGTTTCTAAGTTACTTCTTGCACGCAGATTTCTCAATTTGATATACCCTTCTATAGGGCAAAGTGTATTTCTACATGCAGGATACAGAACATATATCCATGTAACATCGTTAAAGACGAGGACGTTTCGGCGCCCATGAAATTACTGATGGCCGATTTAAATTGGCAGACCGTTCCATGGATGTTTCTATGAACGTTTTAAAGTTTGCAACGATAATGAAGTAGCAGGCTCTGTTGGTTTGTGGCGGCGTCTCGAAAGCTATTCCTATGATTTTCCTTTCATAAACCAGTGCTCCACCGAAATCGATCTGCAATGGAAAGCATATGAAGCATCCTATCATATATATAGTGCACATATGTATATGCACATATATATGTGCACATACTTATATAGGATGCTTGGCATCATAAGCAAAATAAGCGAATATCTAAAACTCGTCTTCTAGAAGCGTTCGCGAGCAACCTTCCCATTTTTTTTGGTCACCTAGAATGTAATATGGAAAAAAATTTGGTTCCGTAATTGAGCTACTTTTTGTTACATTCGAAATGGTGCTGTTGTTTTGGAAAATATAGAAATCCACTTCGTCGTCAATTACTCCATACAGCGTCTATAATTATTGTTTTCAAGGTACTTAATATTGTTCATCCAGATACAACAATGGATTCATCTCATTTCCTTGTGGACAGTCGCCGGGAAACTTCTTTCATTATCGGCGATAGAAATTCTTTGTGGCTATGTGCGTCCCCGCGTAGAAATTTCTTAGGGTTAGCCTGATGAGGATCGGGCCCGGATCGGGGTGTGATACGGTTAACACCTATTACGAACATCCTGATCCGGCCCCGACTGGGCCGGAAGCATCTAGGCCCCAGATCAGGCAATACTAAAATGGCCCTACTAAGGCCGACCCTGATAAGATCCTACTAAGGCTTTCCCCGATAGGTCCCTACCACGGCTTGCCCTGATAAGCACTTTTAAAGCTTTCCATGATAGGGCCATACTGGGCTTTCCCTGATTAGGCCATAAATGGGCTTGCCCTATAACTGCCTCAGCAGTCGATAGATGCAGATAACCTCTTATTTTGCACATGAAAACTTCGATTTGGCAGCGTCGTAGCTTCGGAGTTTTGATATATTCCTCAATTCTATAAAAAAAAAAAAGGTTTTATGGACTGTCACGACAAAAAACGTTATGCAACTCCGATGCGTGTTAGAAGATCTTGGCAGGTTTGTAAGGCCGAGAGAGAGAGGAATTATACACACACACACACACACACACACACACACACACACACACACACACACACACACACACACACACACACACACACACACACACACACACACACACACACACACACACACACACACACACACACATATATATATATACACACACACATAAGGTTAAGTTTGAAAAACCAATAGCATGTTATTCGATAGAACTCTTTAATTATCACAATGAAATCAACTATTTGATATACTTAATGCGATACAACGAATATTTATAGGAATTCATTTGGTCTCTTATTCCATATCTGCGACCAAGATGTTACAAGCACTCGGTAGCATAGGGGCAGCGTGCGTAGCTATAGATAGGAATACCCATATAGGCGAAATATTTTCTTCGAACTAAATCATTTCAGCAGGCCAGGGTATGACGAATTATGATACAAAATCATTGCAGTAGAATCGTAAATCAAGTGGTTCATTTCATTTTGAATTTTTGAAATATTTTATGCATATAGGAAACTTGGATTTACAGTGTATATTGTAAGCAAATAATGATTTATTCGAATCGAATCTTTATTTATTCAGTTTGAATATATTTTATATCCAAAAAGAATAGCTGAAATAAATAAGATCATTGTATGCCGTGAGACGTGCAAAAAACATATTAGATTTACAAAGGTTCTATTTAAATTAAATATTTCTTTCTGATAAGGCAACCAGATAGGGGCCTCATCAAGCAACCAGGTCAGGTCCACATGTGACGCAACGTTACATTTCCTAGTAGGGCCCTTTCAGGCTGTCTTATTGGTCCCCTACCAAGGCAGTCAGGTAACCTGAACGGGCCCTGATTTGTGCCCCATCTAAATTTCTACGCGGGTCATAGTCTAGAATGGTAATGACTCTGATTCGTGCTTCCGAAGCGTTTGAGCATCCGAGCGTTTAATGAAAACATCTCACGTAAAATAGAGAAAATTGATATACATGATCAGTGCGGAAGAGCTTACGTTGCACAAGTACTCACGCGGCTCATTTGTTGAGGACTTTGGAATCTTCCATGTAAGACCTCATGAGAATCATCTCTATTGGTGGAATTTAGGATAATAGGATGTGCTTTAACATTCAATTCTCGCAGTCCAACGTCCGATCGTTTAGTCTTCATGGTTTTAAACGCAGTGAACGTAGCGACCACGTTACCCATTGGCCCTGCATTTGGCAATTCTATTTGGTTTTGCTTTTCATTCCATTCGACGTGCATTGATAACTGGAATGTAGTGGAGAAAAACTGGTGAAGCGTTCAGGCGGTTAACTTAAAGTTAATGCGATGACCGTTATTCAGAGGTAAACACGGAACCACAAACGGATCCACACAATTCATTCACGATTTAATATTTCCGTGGTTCGGAAGTGATAAAGTGCATAGAATAAATATTTTTCGGCCTCGCACCTTGACAACAGCAATGTCGAAGGTGGATTTTCCCCTTAAGTAGTCGTCGTGTGGAATGATTTCTCCTATCGCGTGTCCAAGATCGTTTCGGTCGACTTTGTCCGTACCACTTACCACTCGTGTCTGATAATGTCTTAATGTTCTATTCAGAACGCAGTGCGCCGCAGTGAGAACATGTTGGGTGCTTATAAATGCACCACAGCATATATGAAAACCATTCCGTCTTAACGATACGACATAAGGTGCCTCTTCAATTGAGATACGCGTTCCACCGACGGCGCGTTCTACACGGGCACCTATAGTTTCCACAACACCTGTGAGGATAATTCGGTATTATTTATGAACGGCTTATTGAATGTTGTGTATTTTTGAGCGGCAATATTATGAATGCTTTCGAAGAAAATTGATTATAGATTATTTTTGCGGTCACATTGAATCGAAAAATGTTGTGTTCCTTACAAATGATTTGGAATATGTGCTTATATGCCAAAGGCGATAACTGCTAACTTTGATTTTCGAGATAAAATGAATGGGATGTTTCGAAAAATCGGTAAGCAAGATCTCCATTACAGGAGCATCAAACTCGGAAGAAAAATTCAATGACAATTGTTTCGCACGAACTCGACACTCCTAACATCCAGTAGGGAAACAATATGTTTTAATTAGAATAAGATTAAGACGCCTTTAAGATTTCGATTTAAAAATGCATGCATTTGGGGAAACTACAACGCAAATATTGAACACCCCGCGGGGCAAGCATTTGAGGGACGCAATGAGATTGTAAAAAAGAGTCGTGGCGAAACACAATTATTGACGATTTTTTAGCAGTCCTAATATTTGTATTTACAAATTAAATTTATTTAAAAAAACATTTTTAACCACGTTTTTAAAACGAGCTAAAAAGTATAAAATAATTTATCCTAGCCCCACATAGATTTATAACGCGACACAGATTCCTGACCACATACAGATTGCCCTGAAAATGTGTGATTATGAATTTTTAATAGCTATGAACTTACTTGTAGGATTTAAAATGAAAAACGTGAGGTGCATGTAATAGATAATTGATGCATGAATAGTTAACCTAAGTCACTAACAATTTCATTACACTGCAAGTGATATGAACTGTTTTCTGAGTTTTCTCCATGACAGCTACTCGCTACACTCCTTACTGTTATCTATGCATGCGCCACTCGTTTTTTGCTTCAAGTCTCACAAGTATTTTCATAGCTATTAAAAATTCACAATGACAAATTTTCAGGACAAGCTGTATGCGATTGGGAATCTGTATTGGGTTATAAATCTGTATGGGGCTAGGAAAAATTATTTTATACTTTTTAGTTCGTTTTGAAAACGTGGTTAATATTTTTTTTAATTTAAATAATTGTATTTTCTGCTTTTTAATCTTGTGTGTGTGTGAAATTTTGCTTCTCCTTGTCTAGGCGTCGCTTGCGTTGGGGGACTCCTTCACCATATGATGGTCTCCTTGGCCATCGTATAAATCGTCACTAATGCACTATTCACTATTAATATTGTTATTATTTTTTTTTAACAATTTTTCTTTTACCATACTATATTTTTATTCCTTCATTGATTTTTTTCACAATTTTTTTTCTCGTTTTCTCTCTCTGTGACAAACTTGCCTGTCTATTCATTTGTCTGTCATTCAGTACTGAGCTATGTTTAAAGTTTAAAGTCTCGAAATCATTTGGAAGTTAGTTTAAAATCAATTGCAAAATTTGTACCGAACAGACAGACTACAAGCAAAGCGAGTAAATAAAAACATTGTAAAATGCTGACGTACGTGGTCACCAACGTGAAACGATCAATATAACCCATGCAAAAGTATCTCCTCTTTTATCGTTACATTACGTTATAAGTATAAGTTGTGAGAAATAACCATTTCATTATTAATTAACTTGTTAATGTTGTTCAGGTCTTGAAGCTCCTTGTATTGGCTTTACGAATGGTCGTTTATGCAGAAAATAATAATACTTGTCCAAGAAGATTCTCGATCTAACGTCACGATACTCATTTCGAATGTACTTACCGCCAATCGCAAGGCACACCAATGTCAAAAAGACCTTCATGACGGTCTTCGAAAAATGCAGTGAATCGGCAAACGTGCACCTGAAAGTATTTTCGGCAAGAAATTCCATTGTTAAATTTTTGTACCAGAGCGAATAAGAATGAAAATTAAAAAAAGTAAAGAATGTACTTCAAGTATTCAATAACCGCTCGGTGCGATGAGTTTATGACAATCCGATTGAAAACTTGATTTAACAAAAGATCAAATTCACTCAGCTCAATCAATTGAACTTCGAAATTGGTCATATAAAAATGAAGGAAAAGTCTCTGGTGTATACAACGAACACCTGTGGCCAAATAGGGATAACGATGAATAGCTCGTTGGCAAGACAATAAATGTAGAGCTGACATAGCTATATTAAGATTTCTCAGCCAGTGAATTGTGGATGCATAAGTATGAGTATACTTGTATATAACTTAATGTCGTCTAATAGGAACTCTTTCAATTCAGGTTAAAACGATAATCTGGGTAATTATATTTTTCAAGTTTCCTTTGAGAAGAATCTTACCTTATTGAATCTTTTATGGTTGTATGCGCGTAACTAACTCCGGTAAAATCTTGCTTCGGATGAAATTGCTCTGTTTGGAGGCTGCCAACGTTGGTGGTACGAGACGGGAAATGAAGATAATGCGTGATTTAAAAACTCTGCATACATTTATATAGGCAATTGTGTCACAATGCAGTACATATGAATTTCCATCTCTGGGCGAATAATTATTTACTTCTTTGTCGCTTGTCCGTGTTCTGACAACGAGCAGTGAAGCGATGGAAAGTCACGTAATCTAGCCGCTTTCTCAAAAGGCGTTATCGTCGAAACTACTGATAATCGCACCCACCTCTATGCACCCAAATACATTTTCGCCTCACAACCAGAAAATAAACGAATTTTCCGAAATGATTTATAAATTTCGAAAATGTGCGTAATTTCATTTATAATTTAAAAAAATAAACATATTTGTCTTTTTCACTGATTTTTGCTACACAACTGGAAGAATGAGATACAGATTTAAAATATCATGAAAAAAAATCACTATGAAAGATATTTCCTAATTCATCGAGTAATCATTTTTTGTGAATAATTCGACCTACCAATAATCACTTCAGAATTATTGGTGCATTGCAATCGAATATATAGTATTCGTGCTGAAATAGCATCACTGTTCCCACCCATTTTGAATATTCTATTGTATATAAGATGATAAGTAAAACAGATGCGCGTTAAAGCATACTGATGGGTCTGCATCTTGGGGCTCGAAAAACAGGTCGATTGAGAATATTTTTTGCTGGTGAGAGTATTGGGATGACGAGGTCGGAATTTTACACAAGATTGATAAATTTGAGTTTCCTTTTATTAAAAAAAATTTGAGGTTTCTTTTAGTAAAAAATATTGATGAGCAATTGAGTAATTGATATTTGAACATAGTGCTGCCGTTGCTGCATGGCTATCGGTGCAAGCCGCCAAGGTACCTCAAAGTATTCTCACCAAGGAGTTTAATTGTCAAATTTGCGTACCAGAGCGAATAAAAAGTACGAATTGTACGTCAAGTACTCAATAACTGCTTAGATCGACTAACTCATGACAATCCGCTCGAAAACGCGAAATGAAAGTTAAGAAAACTATATAATAATTTTAACAAGAACCCGGTCTAAAGATAGATATAAAGGTAACGATTATGTTGACAAGGCAAGAGAACTATACCTGACACACGTATATTGTCCAGCCAATAAACAGTGGTTAATATTAGTATAAGTATCCTTATGTACAAATATACAATATGTATAAAATACGGGACTTGTATACAATTTAAAGATAAGTATACATACAAGTATGATATACGAACTGTACTCTTTGAAGGGGTTAAGCAACTGTGGGGATCCGAAGTTCAGGGTAAGTGTTAATAAGGGTAATTTATTAATTAAACAATTTGGACGGGAAGACGAAGCTGTGCACTAAATTTGATTAAAAAATATTAATAATAAAAGAAGTTGAAAACAATTTCGTGAAGGACTTTTGAACGTGAGGGACTCAACGGTGTACTTGATTTGCGCCACCCGGTTTACCAGAAAAAAACGTTTTTTCTCAGTATACATAAAATTGGCCAAGACTTAACAGAGCTTAATACGTGTTTGCATTCAAAAAAAATTCAGTTTTGTTTTTCGATTTTTCGTGTAAAACATGAACTCATTAAAGATAATAAATAATGAAAAAAAATCGTCGATCAGCACTACACTACTACAATGAAGTGTACCAAATATGCTGATGGAGTTTTAGCAGCACCTCTTCCGTTGTAATCATAAGTTAACCTTTAACCTGCGATTCCTGCACCATATGTTTGGGCTTACTTTTCAATTCCAGTTGCTTCAAGGGACGAACGAGCTTTCTTTATTTTCACAATAGTCTAATCTCTTAATGAACACTTTATTGGCTCAGTCCTAAATAATAATGTGGCCAATTACATTTTTTTAAATGTTAATTTGAGAAGAATGTTACCTAATTGCTTTGTTGTTGCATCTGTGTAATCAACTCGGGCACAATCGTGCTTAGGATTAAAGGCGCGAAGAAACGAATCGCGTGATGGAAAACATTGCTACGATTTGAATAGACTCAAGGTTGCGATTTGATTGCATAGGAATTTCCATCATTCAGCGAATTAGTATTCACTTTTGCAGCGCGTGGCGGTTTTCAGACAATAAGCCTAGAATTGGTAAAATGTCACGTAATCGAGGCGTTTGTTTGAAAAGTATTATCGGCACAGCTACTGGTGTCACCTGAGGGATGTTCCTTGTGAGGGAAACAATTATGGCGTTGACTATAAGCACCCGTGTCAAAGATAGATATATAAATGATTAGCTTGTTAACAAGGAATTAAAAATATAGCTGACTCAGCTACATTAAGATGGCCTGGCAAGTAAGCCCTGGTTAGTGTCAGGTTAAGTATACTTATATACGAATATACAATTTGTATAAAATACAAGACTTGTATATAACTTCTAAAGAAGTATATATACGAGGAGCGACGAACAAATTCGGACTTGTGCACAATACGTCAACTTTTTTTCGTGGTCTTCAAGCACATCTTTATCAGCTGCCGAAATCTTTTCAATTAAATCCTGCTCTAAGCTCAACATCTGTTCAAGGGGTAACACCACTGTAACGGCCTCAAAAAGCGTTTTATTGACAATTTGTTATGGGCGAAAGTGAAGGTGTGAGAGAAATAATACTTGGGGTAGTTTTTGAGCATATATTTAAGTATATTACAAAAAAATTGTAAGAAAATATTACAAAATGACGACACTGTAGCAATTCTCCCGAGGCATGTTGAATTTGAGACAATCTGCGGCACGCACCACAACTGGTGCCAATTTGAATCTGAAACAAAATCTATGTAATCTACATGAGCGTAGCTAGTGAACCACGTAGGGGATTTTAGAAATATTGATTTTTGTATAATTTGCAAGTGTTTGAATAAAGTCATTCAATTTTCACTAAAAAAGGGACAGTCGTTTGTAAACTTCCGAAAAGCGGAAACCGAATTTTGATCTCAAAGGCCATAGCCGGATAAATAGGGAAAAATTGCCCCCGCATTTTTTCCAGCGAAATTTGGAGTATATTCTGAGGTATAAAAAAAAACAAATTTTCTGAAAATTTCATGCTCGTCAACGCAATAGGTTTAGAAAAATGAATTTTTTTTAAATATCAAAATTTCTTTTTCCGGAAACGGTACAATGGATCGATTTGATTTTTTTTGATACTTGTTCCGATCAAACGTGTTACGAAATAAAATTATAGAACATCTTGCAAAAGATTAAGGTTTGAAAAAAAATAATGTTCCTTGTTTTATTATATTTTACTGGAATCCACTTGGGGTACGATAGCGAAATTTTTTTCATATAATCTTTGGGCACCTCATTAGATTATATAATTTTTTCAAAATGATCGGTTTGGTACGCCACAGTGAAAACAAACACACTTTATTGATATATTTTAGTTATATAGACATATTACTAAAGTATATCAATAAAGTCGTTTTCTTTTTTTTCACTGTGGCGTACCAAACCGATCATTTTGAAAAAATTATATAATCTAATAAGGTGCCCAAAGATTATATGAAAAAAATTTCGTTATTGGAATTTTTATTTTATATGAAAAAAATTTCTATGAAAAATTTATATGAAAAAAATTTCGTTATTCGAATTTTTATTTTTTTTATCAAAAAAAAAATTATTTTTCCACAACCATTGCGTTGACGGGGATGACATTTTCAGAATTTTTTTTTAACCCTCCGAATATACTCCTAATTTCGCTGGAGAAAACGCGGGGGCAATTTTTCCCTACTTACCCGGGTATGGCCTTTAGCATACACTTTCCTTTTGACAATTTAAGAGATCCCTTAAAGGGTTTTTTGGCGACGCACCAGAGTTTTTGAGAGATCAATGTGACGGGCTCAACAGTGTACTTCATTTTGGCCAACTGATTGATATAAAAAACGTGTTTTTCTCAGCATAGATAATATTGGCTAAGACTCGAACGAGTTTTTTTTTATCAGCGTGTACCAATCATAACAAATACAATAGGGTATGATTTTTTCTGCGATTTTTCGGTGAAAAATGGAATCATTATAACTAATAAAAAAAAATCATTAAGAAGAAAAACGTCGGCGCACATTAACCACCCCTACTACACAGATTAAGTGTGCCAAATTTCAAGTCAATCCGTTCATCAGATGTTAATAAACCGTGTACACCGTTTTGAAAACCATAGGTTCGAGAAAAACGATTTTGATGTTTCACCAGCAGTTCTATCGTTTTAATAATAAGTTGCTGGATCTTACTCTTCAATTTGAGTTGTCTCAAGCGACGAACGAGCGTTCGTCATTTTCACATTAGAGTAAGCCCTTAATGGAAACTTTTTCGTCTTAGGTCTAAATAATAATGTGGGCAATTACGTTTGTTAAATTTTAATTTGAGACGAATGGTTCCTAATTTTTGCACCGTTGCATCTTTGTTATCAACTCTGGTACAACCGTGCTTCGGACAAAAGGCGCGAAGAAACGAATCGCTTGATGCGAAATTTTGCTACAAATTGAATAGAGTCAAGGTTGCGAATTGGTTGCATAGTAATTTCCTTCTCGCAGCGAATTATTATTCACTTTTGCAGCGCGTGGCGGTATTCTAACAAAAGCATAAAATTTTGATAAAATGTCACGTAATCGAGGCTTTTGTTTGAAAGGTATAATCGTCACAGCCACTGATAATCGCTGCTACCTCTATGCACTCTCGAACCAACTACAAAAACTTCGATCACCTCGTAACCGAAACATATGCGAATTTTGCAAAGTTGCGTTTTTAAAAATTTATTGTAAAAACATATGTAGTTCATTTTATAACGTGAGTGAAAGCAATCATCATTGTTCTTTCATTTAGTCGAAAGGTGGAACAATAGCGTACGTTATGCAAAGGTACTGAGAATAAAAAAAATCATTGCAAAATATTTTTCGAGTGTAATCAAGAAATTATCTTTATTTTCGAATCAATTGAGCCACCGACGATAAATCCGGTATTATTAGTGTATGTCAATAGTTCTTCCAGTAGTATATTTACGAGTATAGGAACACCATTATCGTCCGACAGTTTTTCACTTTCGTCATCATCAGAAACTAATGGGATGTTTTTTAATTAAGTGGGGTCCGATGAACTTGAGTTTATGTACGAATACGCTATAAATGATATTACTCGAGTAGAAAATCCTCTAATTCGACTTATGCTTTTCTCGATGACAAAATTAAATGCTCAAAATAGCACTTTTATGTTCCTCTGTACTGGCGCTGCACTATAGGTTATGTGTTTAATAAATTAATCAATGCCTATGACTTTTATGATTGTTACATTAGTCCTATTGACGATTGGATATTGCCCCTTAAGAGAGACTTCACACACAGACATTCGTGAATTTAGTTTTCGAGAATTGTTTTGTTGTTACAATACGGATATCGTTCGTACCTCGTGTGATAAGTGATGAGTGTTAGCATTAGCCTGACACGCTGGGCAACTCAAATGCCCGCAATATCTTAAGACTTATGGAGTACCATAACTTTAGTGTTTTTAAACCCAGAAAGCTCAATTTTATCATTATTTTCGAGGCAGTTGAACCTGTATGTTCCAATTTACGATAATGAAATTTACAGCCGAATCGAGTACGCACGTCGGCAGAAAAATATTGACATCGCCATTATACTATAATATTTTCCGAATATGTTATTTTCATTTGAAACATTTATATTACTATTATGACACGAAAATTGATAATGCCATTATATAACAGTGCAACGTATGTACCGCACAAGTACACTGAAAATGCTGTGCAACAACTTGGCGTGCATCCAACAATGAACAGTGAATGGAAAAACATCACGTTCCGTTGTCCAGGCGTTTCTTCGAAAAGAGTTATCGCAAAACCTACCAATCCTTCGAAATATGTTTTTTTACTTCTCCAAAATGAACGTAATCCCATTTATAATCCAAACGAAAATATTTATCATTGTGTTTTATAAAACGTATTGCTAGTTCACAGATGGGACAATGGAATGCAGATTGCAATGATTATGAAAAAAATCACTCCAAGAGATATTTCCCGATTGATCGAGCAATCATTTTTTTTTAATAATTTGATTTACCGGATAATAACTCAGTGTGATTGGCGTATTCGAATCGATTGTTCAGTATGTTGACGAAAATGCCATCACCGTTACCATCCATTTTTTAGATTCTATATACGACAATAAGTAAAATAAATGAGCGCGAAAGCATATTAAGTGGGGCACTCTATATAGAGGCTTAGAAAAGTGGGTTGGGTGTCGGAAATTTAATCGATCAATATTCAGAGAACCGTAATTTCGAATCCAGTAATGACGAACGTTCCAATATAGATAGATCATTTTTATGACAATCTGTAAAATAGTCAATAAAAATTGTGAATACAAATATGTCGTAATTGATTTGTAGCGAAAATAAATTCAAGATTTCACAAAATAATGATAGATATAATATCGATTTTTCGGCATAAATACACCGAACAATTCGAACCGACAAATAACCGAATTGTAAATATTACGATGGTTTACAATTTAGAATTTATTAAAACGAAGGGCCTGAATAACGGAACGGTTTGAATAGCGAAAACTTATGATCAAGCAATATTATTTAAGTCAAATGTTATTTAAGTCTTAAATATTTTTCAAGTCGCCTACCGCTCACTTTAAAAAAAGAATACCTCGAAAATAGTTCACTTTTGCATAAGACATTATGGGTTATTTGGTAGCAGAAAATGTGTCCTACGATCCTTTCAAAGGATCGTAACCAATAACCAGTAGCCAGTAGATATGATTTTTGTTTAAAGTAAAAAAAACGCCAAGTTATAAAAATCTCTCAAAATCGGAAATCGCTTGTTTAACTATATAAAAAATTCTCATTTATCTCAAATATTTCAAACTATATTTTTCATTCAAGTTCAAAAAATGGTTTCATTTTACTTCTTTAATGCAAATGTACAAAAAAAGTGGAATCACTTTTATGAAATAGCCAAGCAAGTTTACTAGACATGTTGTACACAACATTTTTAAAGCTTAGGAATAAAATTTTTGAAACTTTTTAGTTTGAGAAAGTCACGATACCATTATAGCAAGAAAATGATATCACCATTAGATAGAAGTACAAAGTAGGTACCACACAAGTACACTGGAAATGCTGTGCAGCGACTTGGTGTGCATTGTTAAGAAAAAAGCTCGGGAAGTCAGATAATTTTCCGTTCCGACCGCGCGCGAAAATAACTTCTACGTCGATATATATATATATATATATATATATATATATATATATGTATATATATATAAAACCGATGTGTTGGCCTAGTGGTTAGCGTACCTGCCTCTGAAATCAACACATCGGGAGGTCGCGGGTTCGAATCACCGTCTCGTAGTTTCGGCGAGAAATAAAAACACAGGCGTGACGTAGCTCCAGTTCTACACAGATGCCGCGCACACGGACCGGTACGCATGTGTGTCGGATGTGTATGGCTGTAGCCTGTGAGCTATTTCTCGACGAAACGCGACTAGCTCCGAGGCTGGGAAGCGAACTCGTGACCGGCTGTATTGGTATAGGTTTTCCGCAGTTTCCCTATACCCATGACAAAAAAAAGTCATGGTGAATGCGATACAGAGGGGGAAGTCGGCTGCGGCCGCAAGGTGGGGATCGATTAAGGCATGTGGATTGGAGAAAATGGTGGGAAATGTAAAAAGGGGGAAAATCCCTGTACATGGAAGCTAAAATTGGCGCAGCGTTCACCGTTCAGATATATATATGTGTGTGTGTGTGTGTGTGTGTGTGTGTGTGTGTGTGTGTGTGTGTGTGTGTGTGTGTGTGTGTGTGTGTGTGTGTGTGTGTGTGTGTGTGTGTGTGTGTGTGTGTGTGTGTGTGTGTGCGTGCGTGTGTGTGTGTGTGTGTGTGTGTGTGTACACATATATATATAATTATATGTATATATAAAGATATATAATTTTACAGCATAACGTGGCATCGACAACCAAGGGTATTAGCAACATTTCAAATTACAGTACTACCTCTCTAAGAGAGCCCTCGCTAAGAGAGAATTTCCCCGCCGTTCCGCTTGAGCGCATTTAAGGCTTCCCCCACCTAGCTCGAGCTGTCCAGTGTACCCGAGGCCTCTCGAGTTTGTCGCGGACAACTCGATAAGAGATCGCGAGCGATTTCAGAAAATCGCACGTCGCACGATTGTCAAATGGATAATATTCCTTTGTATAATAATATATACGTTTAAGCCGTAAAGTCGGAGAAAAAAACATGTACCATAATTAAATTTCAATGAGATATACTTACGCATGAAACGACGAAACGCCAGTACACTTTCCGCAACTCGTTTACAGTTTTCTCAACATTTTCGTTCGCGCTCTCTTATCGAGTTCGAGCGGAGAAACACATACACGCTACCACATGCGCGATTTTCGAGCGCGCTAACCTAGCGGTGGGGGTAGGCTTCGGCGACGAATTTCTCGAGAATTTCTTCCCCTAACCGCCCTAGACGCTCTCTTAGAGAGGTAGTACTGTATAATGTTCCATTAACTACCAGGGCTATTAGCAATTATGTTCTACTGCCGTTCGCGCTAATGTGATTCGCACAGAATAACTTTGATATGGAGCTTTATCGGTACGTAGGTCAGTCAGCAGGTACGAAGCTACGTTATATTCGCTTAAAAAATGACTCGACAGTACTCGAGCTAACCATTTAATATACACCATAAGTGGCAACATTAATACAAAGATATTTCCTTTGTATTACTCTTTATATAACCTTTAAGCTTGCCGATGCTGTGGTTTCGAGATGCATACTTCAACCGTTCCATCAAAGTCTATACGACCCAATATATTTCATGTGATGTGCGGTAATTATGTTATAGAGTAAAACATAAATGCTTTTATATAATTATTTTGTATTATGCAAATAAAATAACATTTCAAATGCCGTGTGGTCGCAGGATAGATCACTTATTTGAGCCGTACTCCATGTGAATCTTGTTTTCACTTGCAGAACAATTCGTGACGATTTATGTTTTGTTAACCCGAAAATTGAGATGTTGAGATGACGAAATCCTTCGCCGAGCTTTTTTCTTAACCATGCACGCCAAGTCGTTGCACAGCATTTCCAGTGTACTTGTGTGGTGCCGACTTTGTACATTTATCTAATGGTGATATATTTTTTTTGCTATAATGGTATCATGACTTTTTCAAACTAATCATTTACAAAAATATTATTCCTAAGCTTTAAAAACGTTGTGTACAACATGTCTAGTAAACTTGCTTGGCTATTTCATAAAAGTGTTTTCACTTTTTTTGTACATTTGCATTAAAGAAGTAAAATAAGACTATTTTTTTTAACTTAATTGACAAGTATAGTTTGAGATATTGGAGGTAAATCAGAATTGTTATACAGTAAAACAAGCGACAACGATTTTGAGGGATTTTGATTACTTGGCGTTTTTTTTTTACTTTTAGAACTAGACGTCTGCAATTTCAAACTCGTTCAAAACATTACCTTTTATTACTGAACATTTTTTTTCAAAGAAATGAATACAACTTGTTTTTTTTTCTTTTTCCGATTTTCTACGAAAAAGAATTCACAATATGCTAATTTATGAGATTAATTTCAAATTGATAAAAGTATAGGAAATACAGAGGGGTTACAACTACTAACATTCATTTTGCAAACCAAAAAAGGTTAAAGAATGGAACCTTTTACTTTGAGAGGGTATGTTTGTTATTATTCAATAATAAATTGACAAAAGAATAAAAGTAAATTCCCTTTTAAAAACAAAAAACAATTTTTGTTAATCGAAAAGAAGTTAAATTTTTTCTTTGTACAAATTATCACTTTACATGAGCGAAAATACCCGTGAATGTCCGACAACTATTTTTTTTACCGAGTAAGCGAAGTAACAGTGGTCTAAAACAATAATGGTTTTCCTTCAATTTGTTTTTACCAAATTCAAAACTTTCATCATTCGGGCTACAGGGGAAATTCGGGACAACTTTACGCTTAGCATACGTTATGTGAACACTATCAACTTGAAAAAAAAGGCCTGAGTATAATATTTGCGATAGCTATCCGCAAAGATGGCGTAACTTTTGTAATTTAAAGAATAAACAGCATTTTTGACTTTTTTTAAGTGCACATCTTACAGAAGACAATTTAATTAAAAATGGATTTTGTCTTACCTTGAAGACCATACTTTCAGCTGTCCAGAACTGTCCTTTAAATTCGTGTACGATGATTGGTCTATAAGTTATTGATTATTCAAGTCAAAAGTGTCATTTAACTTTGATCATGTAATTGATATATACTTGTTTCAAAGTTCAAAATAGAATGGGTGATCCAAGGAAAATACGTCTGATTGCGTCATCAATCAAACAAATTTTTCTTTGTCTGTACACCTTTTCGAAACAAAAACCGGACATTTTCCTTTGCGACGCTTCTTTTGATTTATTAATAACAAAAGAGCAAACAATTGTTTTAAGTAGAAGCTTGAAATCTAGAGATTCTAACCTTTGAAATGCTTTTCAAAATTGCCTCCTATGATGATTTTTCGCGAAGATAGAGCAATTTGAAAATCACTAAAAAAAATTTATAATTTTTTTGTTCTCTAAATCTTTGTGATCTAAACTCCATAATGCTGAATTTTGCATCGTTGGAATGGAACGAAAAGGAATTCTTCTCAAACGCTCAAGCTTTTGGAACTCAAATGAATGCTTCTTAAATGCTCAAACTTTTTTTGGATCGAAAATGGGTTCTCCTTGAATGCTCGAACTGTTTTTGGTCGGTGCAGGCTGTGAAAATGCTTCAAACGTTTTTACACACTTTGCTAGAAATTCACTACCGCAATTTACAAAAAGAAGACGCTCCTTAATAATACAAATAGAGAAATGGAAAATATAAATACATGCAACTCGACCGTACTTGAAATATTTTCGTAGTCAAGTTCAGGTCTCTCACTCTTAGTCTCACAATCCAATTTTTGTTCAAAGCATTCAAACCACTAAATAATTTTCCACCTTCTAGGGCCAAACATTGCGGATGCATTTCAGTGAACAAGCTCGGCATCAGTTGTTCTATGAATATTAATTGTTTTAGAAAATTACATTTCGTGTTGTCAAGACACGGATTAACTTGAGTCAGTGCTTATAACTATGTGTACGATGAGTGCGAAACCTGCACTTTGTAGTCTTTCTGCGCTTTTCAAGACACACAAGCTTTTTGCAGATACTTCTGAACCGCACACCAATTTCTCTACCGCATACTCCAAAGAAAGTTTGTTCGCATTTAAAAACCCGGAAAATCTCAGCATTCGTTGTACTCGCAATAGTGCCCAGGCGATGAACTACAAGGATTGAAAGCAATGATTCGTTAGACTTTGTCCACGGTACTGTCCACGTGAAAACCTCTGAGTAACATTTCAAACGTTCTTTAGAGGGATTCAGTGAATCATCATAACGTATCTCTCCCCATGTAGGTTTCGCCAATCGAACCGTAACGGCCAATACTTGGACCAATGTTGGCGGGACGATGATCGATTAACCAATTGTACGCCAATACTCGGCTGAGTATTGACTAGCCAACATTGGTTTGCTGATACGAGGCCAATGTTCGGCCGAATATAGACTCGCTAATCATTGGCTTGTCGATACGAGGCCGATGTTTGGCGAAGTATAGACTCGCCAATCATTGGTTTGCCGATACGCGGCCAATGTTCGGCCAAACGTAGACTCGCTAATCATTGGCTTGTCGATACGAGGCCGATGTTTGGCGAAGTATAGACCGGCCAATCATTGGTTTGCCAATTCGAGGCCAATGTTTGGCCAAGTATAGACTTGTTCATTATTGGTTTATCGATATGAGGCCGATGTTTGGCGAAGTATAGACTCGCCAATCATTGGTTTGCCGATACGAGGACAATGTTCGGCCAAATATAGGCTCTCTCATTGGCTCATTGGCTTATCGATACGAGGTCGATGTTTGGCGAAGTATAGACTCGCCAATCATGTTTTTGCCGATACGAGGCCAATGTTCGGCCAAGTAACGCATGATCGAACCGCAATTCGTATATTGACGATTCATTGTTTCGCGTTGGTCATTGAGAAACGAGATAAATACTTTTCACGAGTCCATTGGATATTATTCTTAACAAATATACTACCAAATCAATGCACTCATTGTTGGGCGATTCTCGAACGAGCTCAAACGCGAAATTCTGCCGATTTTTATGAATCATCCTACACTGACAGAAAAATTCTATTAATATTAACTAACCGCGTCTATTTATTTTTTACTTGAATTAACTAGATTTTTCGTGAAATCAAATTTTTCCTATTGCATTCCATTATTGGAATTATTCATTTTAAATATATTTATTTATTCAAATTAAACTTGAACTATTGAACTAATGGTCTGTCTTTATTGCAACACACATTAACGGGTTGTGGGGGTAGAGAAGGTGGAGAGAGAGGAATTATATATATAGGTTAGGTTTGAAAATTCTATAACGTGTCATTCGATAACACTCTCTAATTATCACAATGATACTAACTAATTGATATAGTTTATGTGATACAAATAATGATGAGAATCCATTTCGTATCTTATGCCATATCTGCGATTCAAATGTCACAAGTTCTCGGTAGCATAGGGGCAGCGTGTTTGGCTATGAGTAGGGAAGTCCAAGGTTCGAGCCCCATATGGGTGAAATATTTTCTTAGAAATAATCATTTCGAAAGACCAGGTAATGACGAATTACAATACAAAAATAATTAATTTTTTTTTGGCAGTGCAGGACCAATTTTGGTGATCTATATTGGGTCGCAATTATCTGCCAAGACTCGGTCGATAATCGGGCCAAGCTCGAGTGCCAATGATGGCAATCTTGAGGGGGCTTATTGTTGGCCAATTCTCGAATGAACTCCTACGCGATGCTCGGCCGATTCTCATAAGCCATTCTAGGGCCAATATTGATTGCGAATATCGGGCCGCTCTTATCATCCAAGGCTCGGTCGATGATCGGGCCAAACTCGAGTGCCAATGTTGGCAAGCTTGGCGTCGAGCATCGGCCAATTATTGGCCACTACCGATCACCCTACATGGGTTGGTGCCTGCGCTCTTGAATTGAATTTTCGTTCTGCAATTTTTTTTCATTATTCTTACACAATTAAAATAGTGTGTCCTAATTGAAGATACCAAAGTTTACAGCGGCATCTAGTAAGCTTGTCGCCGGAAAAATGTTAATACCGTCATAAATTGTTTCCCTCGAAACTGCCAAGCTTTTGCAGGAAACACGATGCTGAAGTTTGCATCGTTGGACTGCAACGAATTTAATTTCATTAGGCACATTTCACCGACGAAATTTCTTCAATTATTTGTTAACATATTTATTCGGCGATCTATATTATGAATCTAATTTAAAAAGATCGCCTATAACAATAAAAAAAATGGAAAATAAAATGTAAAACGAAACTTTCGTTGCGTTCCAACGATGCAAACTTCAACACCGTCAGGAAACGTTATTTCAGTCAAATTAATTTTCACAAATTATTTGATGTGTGCACTTGAAATGGTGCACTTTCACAAAAAATATCATCAGCTATAGACATCGCAGTGAATTTTTTTTCTTCCCACGACTGATCAATGTCTATCTTTCGAAGGTGGCAATAACGGAGCAAAAAATGCGTGTAAAACACCAGCATTCTGCAGAAAACATCAGGTAATGGAGAGGTTTTGTGTCGCAGAAGAATGTAGGAAATCTTATGTTTATTAATTTCTTTGCTCCCGTTTCCGGGTAATACATTATTTTCGTCAGTTTCTAAGTTACTTCTTGCACGCAGATTTCTCAATTTGATATACCCTTCTATAGGGCAAAGTGTATTTCTACATGCAGGATACAGAACATATATCCATGTAACATCGTTAAAGACGAGGACGTTTCGGCGCCCATGAAAATATTGATGGCCGATTTAAATTGGCAGACCTTTCCATGGATGTTTCTATGAACGTTTTAAAGTTTGCAACGATAATGAAGTAGCAGGCTCTGTTGGTTTGTGGCGGCGTCTCGAAAGCTATTCCTATGATTTTCCTTTCATAAACCAGTGCTCCACCGAAATCGATCTGCAATGAGAAGCATATGAAGCATCCTATCATATGAAGCATCCTATCATAGTGCACATACTTATATAGGATGCTTGGCATCATAAGCAAAATAAGCGAATATTTAAAACTCGTCTTCTAGAAGCGTTCGCGAGCAACCTTCCCATTTTTTTTGGTCACCTAAAATGTAATATGGAAAAAATTTGGTTCCGTAATTGAGCTACTTTTTGTTACATTCGATATGGTGCTGTTGTTCTGGAAAACATAAAAATCCACTTCGTCGTCAATTACTCCATACAGCTTCTATTATTATTATTTTCAAGGTACTTGATATTGTTCATCCAGATACAACAATGGATTCATCTCATTTCCTTGTGGACAGTCGCCGGGAAACTTCTTTCATTATCGGCGATAGAAATTCTTTGTGGCTATGTGCGTCCCCGCGTAGAAATTTCTTAGGGTTAGCCTGATCAGGATCGGGCCCTGATCGGGGTGCGATACGGGTAACACCTATTACGAACATCCTGACCCGGCCCCGATTGGGCCGGAAGCATCTAGGCCCCAGATCAGGCAATACTAAAATGGCCCTACTAAGGCCGGCCCTGATAAGATCCTACTAAGGCTTTCCCCGATAGGTCCCTACCACGGCTTGCCCTGATAAGCCCTCGTTCCATGCTTCCATGTCCTCTTTCCATTAAGGCAGGATTCTACTTTGAAACTTTGAAAAAAAAATTTTTTTGTTACATTTTTCGAAAGTAAATATGTTCAAGAATGTTCGGTCAACATTTTATAAAGTTCCAAGCAGTCTAACTATCCTTTTTCGCCTTTCGAACGCACCTACCTGAGCGCGCTATTGTGACCCGCCCGGCGCGCGGCCCGGACTCGCCAAAACTTTAAACACGTTTTTCTCGAAACGACATTTTCAAGTACCGTGGTCGTGATAAGTCAAAAAGTACTGAACCGATCCTTATGAAATTTGAAACACATATTCTATATATATGTACCAACCGACCTAACTACAATCAACTTAAAATTTTGATTAGAACTATTTTTTTATTGCAAAAAAAGACCCAAAAAACGATTTTTTTTTTCGTATTTTAGCCGCCATTTTGTTCATTTTGCACGTATATAAAATATTCTAGTTAGGTCGGTTCCTGAAGACATACTGAACATGAAACTATTTGATTTTTTTGTTTCAGACCATCCGTCGAGAAGATTTCACGACCACGGCAACGGTACCTGCTTTTCGAGGCGTTGGCTTTAAACATATTTTACCTGTACAAAAAATGAATAAAATACATTTAAAAAAAATTTGTTATGTACTTAAAGAGTGTATTTATTGAACAGTTTAAACCCCATATCGATATCTTTAATAGTATTCTCAGAAAAAATTCACGAAAATAGCGTTTTTTTCATGGTTTCAAAGTAGAATCCTGCCTTAAAGCTTTTCATGATGTGGCCATGCTAGACTTTCCCTAATGAGGCCCTACTAAGGCTTTCCATGATAGAGCCATACTGGGCTTTCCCTGATTAGGCCATAAATGGCCTTGCCCTATAACTGCCTCAGCAGTCGATAGATGCACATAACCTCTTATTTTGCACATGAAAACTTCGATTTGGCAGCGTCGTAGCTTCGGAGTTTTGATATATTCCTCAATTCTATAAAAAAAAAAGGTTTTATGGACTGTCACGACAAAAAACGTTATGCAACTCGGATGCGTGTTAGAAGATCTTGGCAGGTTTGTAAGGCCGAGAGAGAGGAATTACACACACACACACACACACACACACACACACACACACACACACACACACACACACACACACACACACACACACACACACACACACACACACACACACACACACACACACACACACACACACACACACACACACACACACACACACACACACACACACACACACACACACACACACACACACACACACACACACACACACACACACACACACACACACACACACACACACACACACACACACACACACACACACACACACACACACACACACACACACACACACACACACACACACACACACACACACACACACACACACACACACACACACACACACACACACACACACACACACACACACACACACACACACACACACACACACACACACACACACACACACACACACACACACACACACACACACACACACACACACACACACACACACACACACACACACACACACACACACACACACACACACACACACACACACACACACACACACACACACACACACACACACACACACACACACACACACACACACACACACACACACACACACACACACACACACACACACACACACACACACACACACACACACACACACACACACACACACACACACACACACACACACACACACACACACACACACACACACACACACACACACACACACACACACACACACACACACACACATACATACACACACACACACACAAGGTTAAGTTTGAAAAACCAATAGCATGTTATTCGATAGATCTCTTCAATTATCACAATGGAATCAACTAATTGATATACTTAATGCGATACAACGAATATTTATCGGAATTCATTTGGTCTCTTATTCCATATCTGCGACCAAGATGTTACAAGCACTCGGTAGCATAGGGGCAGCGTGCGTAGCTATAGATAGGAAGGTACTAGGTTCAATACCCATATAGGCGAAATATTTTCTTCGAACTAAATCATTTCAGCAGGCCAGGGTATGACGAATTATGATACAAAATCATTGCAGTAGAATCGTAAATCAAGTGGTTCATTTCATTTTGAATTTTTGAAATATTTTATGCATATAGGATACTTGGATTTACAGTGTATATTGTAAGCAAATGGAAGATTTATTCGAACCGAATCTTTATTTATTCAATTTTAATGTATTTTATATCCAAAAAGAATAGCTGAAACGAATAAGATCATTGTAGGCCGTGAGACATGGAAAAAAACATATTAGATTTAAAAAGGTTCCATTTAAATTAAATATTTCTTTCTGATAAGGCAACCTGATAGGGGCCTCATCAGGCAACCAGGTCAGGTCCACATGTGACACAACGTTACATTTCCTAGTAGGGCCCTTTCAGGCTGTCTTATTGGTGCCCTACCAGGGCAGTCAGGTAACCTGAACGGACCCTGATTTGGGCCCCATCTAAATTTCTACGCGGGTCATAGTCTAGAATGGTAATGACTCTGATTCGTGCTTTCGAAGCGTTTGAGCATCCGAGCGTTTAATGAAAACATCTCACGTAAAATAGAGAAAATTGATATACATGATCAGTGCGGAACAGGTTACGTTGCACAAGTACTCACGCGGCTCATTTGTTGAGGACTTTGGAATCTTCCATATAAGACCTCATGAGAATTATCTCTATTGGTGGAATTTAGGATAATAGGATGTGCTTTAACATTCAATTCTCGCAGTCCAACGACCGATGGTTCAGTCTTTCTGGTTTTAAACGCGGTGAACGTGGCGACCACGTTACCCATTGGCCCTGCATTTGGCAATTCTATTTGGTTTTGCTTTTCGTTCCATTCGACGTCCATTGATAACTGGAATGTAGTGGAGAAAAACTGGTGAAGCGTTCAGGCGGTTAACTTAAAGTTAATGCGATGACCCTTATTCAGAGGTAAACACGGAAACACAAACGGATCCACAAAATTCATTCATGATTTAATATTTCCGTGGTTCGGAATTTATAAAGTGCATAGAATAAATATTTTTCGGCCTCGTACCTTGACAACAGCAATGTCGCAGGTGGATTTTCCCCTTAAGTAGTCGTCGTGTGGAATGATTTCTCCTATCGCGTGTCCAAGATCGTTTCGGTCGACTTTGTCCGTACCACTTACCACTCGTGTGTGATAAAGTCTTAATGTTCCATTCAGAACGCAGTGCGCCGCAGTGAGAACATGTTGGGTGCTTATAAACGCACCACAGCATACATGAATACCACTCCGTCTTAACGATACGACATAAGGTGCCGCTTCAATTGAGATACGCGTTCCACCAACGACGCGTTCTACACGGGCACCTATCGTTTCCACAACACCTGTGAGGATAATTCGGTATTATTTATGAACTGCTTATTGAATGTTGTGTGTTTCTGAGCGGCAATATTATGAATGCTTTCGAAGAAAATTGATTATAAATGATTTTTGCGGTCACATTGAATCGAAAAAAATTGTGTTCCTTACAAATGATTCGGAATATGTGCTTATATGCCAAAGGCGATAATCGCTAACTTTGATTTTCGAGATAAAATGAATGGGATGTTTCGAAAAATCGGTAAGCAAGATCTCCATTACAGGAGCATCAAACTCGGAAGAAAAATTCAATGACAATTGTTTCGCACGAACGCGACACTCCTAACATCCAGTAGGGAAACAATATGTTTTAATTAGAATAAGATTAAGACGCCTTTAAGATTTCGATTTAAAAATGCATGCATTTGGGGAAACAACAAAGCAAATATTGAACACCCCGCGGGGCAAGCATTTGAGGGACGCAATGAGATTGTAAAAAAGAGTCGTGGCGAAACACAATTATTGACGATTTTTTAGCCGATTAAATTTATTTAAAAAAAAAAAACATTTTTAACCACGTTTTTAAAACGAGCTAAAAAGTATAAAATCATTTGTCCTAGCCCCACATAGATTTATAACGCGATACAGATTCCTGACCACATACAGATTGCCCTGAAAATGTGTGATTATGAATTTTTAATAGCTATGAACTTGTAAGATTTAAAACGAAAAACGTGAGGCGCATGTAATAGATAATTGATGCATGAATAGTTAACCTAAGTCACTAACAATTTCATTACACTGTAAGTGATATGAACTGTTGTCTGAGTGTTCTCAACGACAGCTACTCGCTACACTCCTTACTATTATCTATGCATGCGCCACACGTTTTTTGCTTTAAGTCTTACAAGTATTTTCATAGCTATTAAAAATTCACAATCACAAATTTTCAGGACAAGCTGTATGCCTTGGGAACCTATTAGGTTATAAATCTGTATGGGGCTAGGAGAAATTATTTTATACTTTTTAGTTCGTTTTGAAAACGTGGTTAATATTTTTTCTAATTTAAATAATTGTATTTTCTGCTTTTTAATCTTGTGTGTGTGAAATTCTGATTCTCCTTGTCTAGGCGTCGCTTGCGTTGGGGGACCCCTTCACCATATGATGGTCTTCTTGGCCATCGTATAAATCGTCACTAATGCACTATTCACTATTAATATTGTTATTATTGTTTTAAAAAACAATTTCTCTTTTACCAAACTATATTTTTATTCCTTCATTGATTTTTTTCACAATTTTTTTTCTTGTTTTCTCTCTCTGTGACAAACTTGCCTGTCTATTCATTTGTCTGCCATTCAGTTCTGAGCTATGTTTAAAGTTTCAAGTCTCGAGATCATTCGGAAGTTAGTTTAAAATCAATTGCAAAATTTGTACCGAACAGACAGACTACAAGCAAAGCGAGTAAATAAAAACATTGTAAAATGCTGACGTACGTGGTCGGTAACGTGAAACGATCAATATAACTCATGCAAAAGTATCTCCTCTTTTATCGGTACATTACGTTATAAGTATAAGTTGTGAGAAATAACCATTTCATTATTAATTAACTTGTTAATGTTGTTCAGCTCTTGAAGCTCCTTGTATTGACTTTACGAATGGTCGTTTATGCAGAAAATAATAATACTTATCCAAGAACATTCGCGATCTAACGTCACGATACTCATTTCGAATGTACTTACCGCCAATCGCAAGGCACACCAATGTCAAAAAGACCTTCATGACGGTCTTCGAAAAATGCAGTGAATCGGCAAACGTGCACCTGAAAGTATTTTCGGCAAGAAATTCCATTTTTAAATTTTTGTACCAGAGCGAATAAGAATCACAATAAAAAAAAGTACAGAATGTACTTCAAGTATTCAATAACCGCTCGGTGCGATGAGTTTATGACAATCCGGTTGAAAACTTGATTTAACAAAAGATCAAATTCACTCAGCTCAATCAATTGAACTTCGAAATTGGTCATATAAAAATGAAGGAAAAGTCTCTGGTGTATACAACGAACACCTGTGGCCAAATAGGGATAACGATAAATAGCTATACTAAGATTTAGCTATATTAAGATTTCTCAGCCAGTGAATTGTGGATGCATAAGTATAAGTATACTTGTATATAACTTAATGTCTTCTAATAGGAACTCTTTCAATTCAGGTTAAAACGATGATCTGGGTAATTATATTTTTCAAGTTTCCTTTGAGAAGAATCTTACCTTATTGAATCTTTTATGGTTGTATGCGCGTAACTAACACCGGTAAAATCTTGCTTCGGATGAACTTGCTCTGCTTGGCGGCTGCCAACTTTGGTGGTACGAGACGGGAAATGAAGATAATGCGTGATTTAAAAACTCTGCTTACATTTATATAGGCAAGTGTGTCACAATGCAGTACATATGAATTTCCATCTCTGGGCGAATAATTATTTACTTCTTTGTCGCTTATCCGTGTTCTGACAACGAGCAGTGAAGCGATGGAAAGTCACGTAGTCTGGCCGCTTTCTCAAAAAGCGTTATCGTCGAAACTACTGATAATCGCACCCACCTCTATGCACCCAAATACATTTTCGCCTCACAACCAGATAGTAAACGAATTTTCCGAAATGATTTTTAAATTTCGAAAATGTGCGTAATTTTATTTATAATGTAAAAAAATTAACATCTTCGTTTTTTCACTGATTTTTGCTACATAACTGGAAGAATGAGATACAGATTTAAAATATCATAAAAAAAATCACCATGAAAGATATTACCCAATTGATCGAGTAATCATTTTTTTGTGAATAATTCGACCTACCAATAATCACTTCAGAATTATTGGTGCATTGCAATCAAATATATAGTATTCGTGCTGAAATAGCATCACTGTTACCACCCATTTTGAATATTCTATTGTATAAAAGATGACAAGTAAAACAGATGCGTGTTAAAGCATACTGATGGGTCTGCATCTTGGGGCTCGAAAAACAGGTCGATTGAGAATATTTTTTGCTGGTGAGAGTATTGGGATGACGAGGTCGGAATTTTACACACGATTGATACATAGTCTTGCCAAATTTGAGTTTTCTTTTATTAAAAAATATTGATGAGCAATTAAGTAATTGATATTTGAACATAGTGCTGCCGTTGCTGGATGGCTAATCGGTGCAAGCCACTAAGGTACCTCAAAGTATTCTCTTCAAGGAGTTTAATTGTCAAATTTACGTACCAGAGCGAAGAAAAAGTAAGAATTGTGCGTCAAGTACTCAATAACTGCTTAGATCGACTAACTGATGACAATCCGCTCGAAAACGCGAAATGAAAGTTAAGAGAACTATATGACAATTTCAACAAGAACCCGGTCTAAAGATAGATATAAAGGTAATGATTATGTTGATAAGGCAAGAGAACTATACTTGACAAAAGTATATTGTCCAGCCAATAAACAGTGGTTAATATTAGTATAAGTATCCTTATGTACAAATATACAATATGTATAAAATACGGGACTTGTATACAATTTAAAGATAAGTATACATACAAGTATGATATACGAACTGTAGTCTTTTAAGGGGTTAAGCAACTGTGGGGACCCGAAGTTCAGGGTAAGTGTTAATAAGGGTAATTTATTAATTAAACGATTTGGACGGGAAGACGAAGCTGTGCACCAAATTTGATTAAAAAATATTAATAATAAAAGAAGTTGAAAACAATTTCGTGTAGGACTTTTGAACGTGAGGGACTCAACGGTGTACTTGATTTGCGCCACCCGGTTTACCAGAAAAAAAAGTTTTTTCTCAGTATACATAAAATTGGCCAAGACTTCACAGAGCTTAATACGTGTTTGCATTCAAAAAAAATTCAGTTTTGTTTTTCGATTTTTCGTGTAAAAAATGAACTCGTTAAAGATAATAAATAATGAAAAAAAATCGTCGATCAGCACTAAACTACTACACTGAAGTGTACCAAATATGCTGATGGAGTTTTAGCAGCACCTCTTTCGTTGTAATCATAAGTTAACCTTCAGCCTGCGATTTCTGCACCATGTGTTTGGGCTTACTTTTCAATTCCAGTTGCTTCAAGGGACGAACGAGCTTTCTTTATTTTCACAATAGTCTAATCTCTTAATGAACACTTTATTGGCTCAGGTCGAAATAATAATGTGGCCAATTACGTTTTTTTAAATGTTAATTTGAGAAGAATGTTACCTAATTGCTTTGTTGTTGCATCTGTGTAATCAACTCGGGCACAATCGTGCTTAGGACTAAAGGCGCGAAGAAACGAATCGCGTGATGTAAAACATTGCTACGATTTGAATAGACTCAAGGTTGCGATTTGATTGCATAGGAATTTCCATCTTTCAGCGAATTAGTATTCACTTTTGCAGCGCGTGGCGGTCTTCAGACAATAAGCCTAGAATTGGTCAAATGTCACGTAATCGAGGCGTTTGTTTGAAAAGTATTATCGGCACAGCTACTGATAATCGCTGCCACTTCTATGCACTCCCGACCCAACTATAAACAATTCGATCACCGCGTAACCAAGCATACGCGAATTCTCTAAAAGAATGAGTCGAATCCGACGTAATATGGTGTTTTTTTTTCATCTCCAATATAATCGTAATATCATTTATAATGTAAAAAAAAGTTGACATCATTGTGATTTTTGGTTATTGTTAGTAGACAGATGGGACAATGGAATGACGATTGGCAAGATCATTGTAAAAAATCACTATCAGAGATACACTCCGATTAGTCGAAAAGAATTCAATTTACCGATAATAACTCAGTCTGATAAGTGTATTTGATTCGATGTTCAGTATATTTACGAAAATAGCATCACCGTTATCATCGTTTTTTTATATTCTATATACGATGATATGAGAAAAAATGAGCCAGAAAGCACATTAAGGGTCTTCATGAGCTTGCAACCGAGAAAACAGGTCGATTTGCAATAATTTTTTAATGTCGAGCGTATCAGGATAACGAGATCGGAATATAACACAGAATTACTATACGGTTTTGTAACGTTTGAATTTGCTATTAGGGGAAAATATTGAATGACAATGAAGTTATTTTTATTTGAGCAACGTTCCGCGCCTTGTTGCATATGGGAAATCGGTGCAAGTTACCGTGAACGTGTACCCAAACCATTATCGTCAAGAAATTCTGCTGTTAAATTGACGTATCAGAGTGAATAATAATCTCAATAAAAGAAATATGAAATGTACGTTAAGTACGTGATAACTGCTCGGATTAATGAGGTTATAACATTCCGTGCAAAAACTTAATTTAACAAGATGTGACATTTAATAACATAAGTTGAATCAACTGAGCTTTGAAATTGGTCATTTACCCTGACAAGGATCATCCCTCAGGTGACACCCTTCGATTTTGTTGAAATTTGGATATGTTATAAAGCACCGAAAAGTAAACGATACGTGTGTTTTTATGGGCGGAAAAACTGTTTTAAGGGGTCAAACGAGCCCTCAAATATAGGGGTATTTTTCGTTTTTCGTCGATAATGTTATCGTCCTCATCTCCAATGTATAAGGCACACAAAAAACATTGTTGCTATTTGAATTTTTTAAATATCTTGTATCGATAAATCGTTATCGACGAAAAACGAAACACATCCCCATTTTTGAGGGTGCGTTTCAGCCCTTAAAACCGTTTTTCCGCCGATTAAAAAAATACGTATCGCTTACCTTTCGGTGTTTTATAACATATCCAAATTTCAACAAAATCGAAGGGTGTCACCTGAGGGATGTTCCTTGTGAGGGAAACAATTATGGCGTTGACTATAAGCACCCGTGTCAAAGATAGATATATAAATGATAAGCTTGTTAACAAGGAAATAAAAATATAGCTGACTCAGCTACATTAAGATGGCCTGGCAAGTAAGCCCTGGTTAGTATCAGGCTAAGTATACTTATATACGAATATACAATTTGTAGAAAATACAAGACTTGTATATAACTTCTAAAGAAGTATATATACAAGTGAGGAGCAGGCGAACAAATTCGAACTCGTGCACAATACGTCATCTTTTTTCGTGGTCTTCAAGCACATCTTTGTCAGCTGCCGAAATCTTTTTGATTAAATCCTGCTCTAAACTCAACATCTGTTCAAGGGGTAACACCGCTGTAACGGCCTCAAAAAGCGTTTCATTGACAATTTGTTATGGGCGGAAGTAAAGGTGTGAGAGAAATAATACTTGGGGTAGTTATTGAGCATATATTTAAGTATATTATAAAAAAAAATTGTAAGAAAATATTACAAAATGGCGACACTGTAGCAATTCTGCCGAGGCATGTTGAATTTGAGACAATCTGCGGCACGCACTACAACTGGTGCCAATTTGAATCTGAAAAAAAATCTATGTAATCTACATGAGCGTAGCTAATGAACCACGTAGGGGATTTTAGAAATATTGATTTTTGTATAATTTGCGAGTGTTTGAATAAAGTCATTCAATTTTCACCAAAAAAGGGACAGTCATTTGTAAACTTCCGAAAAGCGGAAACCGAATTTTGATCTCAAAGGCCATAGCCGGGTAAGTAGGGAAAAATTGCCCCCGCATTTTTTCCAGCGAAATTTGGAGCATATTCTGAGGCATTAAAAAAAACAAATTTTCTGAAAATTTCATGCTCGTCAACGCAATAGTTTTAGAAAAATGATTTTTTTTAAATATCAAAATTTTTTTTCCGGAAACGGTACAGTGGATCGATTTAATTTTTTTTTGGTACTTGTTCCGATCAAACGTGTTACGAAATAAAATTATAGAACATCTTGCAAAAGATTAAGGTTTGAAGAAAAATAATGTTCCTTGTTTTATTATATTTTACTAGAATCCACTTGGGGTACGGTATGCGAAAAATTTTTCATATAATCTTTGGGCACTTTATTAGACTATATAATGTTTTCAAAATGATCGGTTTAGTACGCCACAGTGAAAAAAAGAAACACTTTATTGATATATTTTAGTTATAACTAAACATATAACTAAACATATATCTAAAGTTATAACTAAACATATTACTAAAATATATCAATAAAGTCTGTTTCTTTTTTTTCACTGTGGCGTACCAAACCGATCATTTTGAAAAAAATTATATAATCTAATAAGGTGCCCAAAGATTATATGAAAAAAAATTCGTTATTGTACCCCAAGTGGATTATAGAAAAAATAAATAAAACAAGGAACATTATTTTTTTTAAACCTTAATCTTTCACAAGATATTCTATAATTTTATTTCGTAACACGTTTGATCGTAACAGGTACCAAAAAAAAATCGAATCGATCCACTGAAACGTTTCCGGAATTTTTATTTTTTTTATCAAAAAAAAAATTATTTTTCCACAACCATTGCGTTGACGGGGATGAAATTTTCAGACAATTTGTTTTTTTTTATACCTCCGAATATACTCCTAATTTCGCTGGAGAAAACGCGGGGGCAATTTTTCCCTACTTACCCGGCTATGGCCTTTAGTATACACCTTCCTTTTGACATTTTAAGAGATCCCTTAAAGGGTTTTTTGGCAACGCACCATAGTTTTTGAGAGATCAATGTGACGAGCTCAACGGTGTACTTCATTTTGGCCATCTGATTGAAATAAAAAACGTGTTTTTCTCAGCATAGATAATATTGGCTAAGACTCGAACCAGTTTTTTTATCAGCGTGTGCCAATCATAACAAATACAATAAAGTATGATTTTTTTCTGCGATTTTTCGGTGAAAAATGGAATCATTATTGATAATAACTAATAAAAAAAAAATCATTAAGAAGAAAAACGTCGGCGCACATCAACCACCCCTACTACACAGAATAAGTGTGCCAAATTTCAAGTCAATCCGTTCATCAGATGTTAATAAACCGTGAAAATGAAACCGAGAAAAACGCTTCTGATGTTTCACCAGCAGTTCTATCGTTTTAATCATAAGTTGCTGGATCTTACTCTTCAATTTGAGTTGTCTCAAGCAACGAACGAGCGTTCGTCATTTTCACATTAGAGTAAGTATTGGAGATTTACGAATCTCGCGCTATTACGATTCACGGATAAATCGAGACTCGCGGCGACACCGTCGCGCCACGCTCTTCCGAGCGCCCTGCGCGCACGTGCCCTTAGCTCGCGCGTTGCCATCCTTTATTCTTCTACGTTCACGTGCCACCGGAAACGCCTCGTAAAAAGTCTCACCTATTTTCTTTTGTCAATAAACGCATTCTGGTAAAGATTAAGCGCTTTTGCGTATTATTCAACGTCGACCCGCACCTCTTAGTACCTAACAGTAAGCCCTTAATGGAAACTTTTTCGGCTTAGGTCTAAATAATAATGTGGGCAATTACGTTTATTAAATTTTAATTTGAGACGAATGTTTCCTAATTTTTGCACCGTTGCATCTGTGTTATCAACTCTGGTACAACCGTACTTCGGACAAAAGGCGCGAAGAAACGAATCGCTTGATGCGAAATTTTGCTACAAATTGAATAGAGTCAAGGTTGCGAATTGATTGCATAGTAATTTCCTTCTCGCAGCGAATTATTATTCACTTTTGCAGCGCGTGGCGGTATTCTAACAAAAGCATAAACTTTTGGTAAAATGTCACGTAATCGAGGCTTTTGTTTGAAAGGTATTATCGTCACAGCCACTGATAATCGCTGCTACCTCTATGCACTCTCGACCCAACTACAAACTCTTCGATCACCTCGTAACCTAAACATATGCGAATTTTGCAAAGTTGCGTTTTTAAAAATTTATTTTAAAAACATATGTAATTCATTTTATAACGTGAGTGAAAGCAATCATCATTGTTCTTTCATTTAGTCGAAAGGTGGAACAGTAGCGTACGTTATGCAAAGGTACTGAGAATTAAAAAAATCATTGCAAAATATTTTTCGAGAGTAATCAAGAAATTATCTTTATTTTCGAATCAATTGACCCACCGACGATAAATCCGGTATTATTAGTGTATTTCAATAGTTCTTCCAGTAGTATATTTACGAGTATAGGAACACCATTATCGTCCGACAGTTATTCACTTTCGTCATCATCAGAAACTAACGGGATTTTTTTTAATTAAGTGGGGTCCGATGCACTTGACTTTATGTACGAATACGCTACAAATGACATTACTCGAGTAGAAAATCCTCTAATTCATCGATAAAATAGCATTCCTTTAGAAATCTCGATTTCTGCTTTTCTCAATGACAAAATAAAATGCTCAAAATAGCACTTTTATGTTCCTCTGTACTGGCGCTACACTATAGGTTATCTGTTTAATAAATTAATCAATGCCTATGACTTTTATGATTATTACATTAGTCCTATTGACGATTGGATATTGCCCTTCAAAAGAGACTTCATACACAGACATTCGTAAATTTATTTTCGAGAATTATATTGTTGTTACAATACGGATATCGTTCGTACCTCGTGTGATGAGTGATGAGTGTTAGTCTTAGCCTGACACGCTGGGCAACTCAAATGCCCGCAATATCTTAAGATTTATGGATTGCCATAACTTTAGTGTTTTTTAAGCCTAGAATGCTCATTTTTATCATTATTTCCGAGGCAGTTGAATCTGTATGTTCCAATTTACGATAATGAAATTTACAGCCGAATCGAGTACGCGCGTTGACCGAATTATTTGTGGTGTGCATTCTCTTTTTTGCCCTTTATTCATATAGAAAGACTCACATATATTTAAAGATCGAACGCCAGACGTCTATATTCACATGTGTGTGTGTATCTTCAACATTTTTTATCTATACAGAATTTAATAAATATTTCATAATAAATTCTTATATAAAATATTTAAAAATAAAAATAATGATTGGGCTATTAAAATAAATAATATGATCATTGACAATTTTACCCATCATATTCATATATTTATATTAAAAAAAATATTTTAACATAAATACTTTTATATTACTCTAATTATATATTTTATATAAATATAACCAATAGATAATTCATCTTTGATCAAAATGACTTTATCAATATTATACATTTTTTATCTATTGAGGTCTTAATGAATTCCTCGGTTTCGACGTATACCCTAGCCGGTTTTTACGCAATAAAAGTTGAGCCAGTAAACTGTGATTAGTGAACTGTGTAGCCAGTAAACTGTGATTAGTAAACTGTGTAAACTGTGTAGCCAGTGAACTGTGTAGCCAGTAAACTGTGATTAGTAAACTGTGTACACTAGTGGATCTATTTCTAGACACTATACAAAATTTAAAAAAATCGCATTTATTGATGATTTTAACGTTATAATCACTTATATTTTATATTCTTTTCAAAGTGAGCTTATCAAGGCAAGTATTACGTAGAAACATTGTAGATTAAAGTTGAATAATTGCAGTATTATCTCGGCGTAGCAGAAAATACATTTTCTGCTTAGATATCAAAAAAGCTCATTTCTATTTCAAGTGCCCAGAATTAATTCCACTAGTGTACACTTATAAAAATACATCAAAAGAACGTTAAGAAATTTAAAAACAAAATTCAAAAACTTTGTCGTTTTCTTTACCCCATAAGAAAGTTCTGATTCAAGTTGTAGTTGTTTTTTACATTAATGCAAGCAATGGTTTTATTATATATTTTTAATTAATTATTTAAATGTACAAAAAAGTGAAATAACTTTATTTAAACCAGCCAGGCCAGTTTACTAGAAATATTGCACACAAAATGGTTGACCGTGAGGGATAATATTTTCCGAATATGTTATTTCCATTTGAAACATTTATATTACTATTGTGACACGAAAATTGATAATACCATTATATAACAGTGCAACGTATGTACCACACAAGTACACTGAAAATGCTGTGCAACAACTTGGCGTGCATCTAACAATGAACAGTGAATTGGAAAAATGTCACGTTCCGTTGTCCAGGCGTTTCTTCGAAAAAAGTTATCGCAAAACCTACCAATCCTTCGAAATATTTTTTTTTTATTCTCCAAAATGAACGTAATCTGATTTATAATCCAAACGAAAATAGATATCATTGTGTTTTTTAAATCGTATTGCTAGTTCACAGATGGGACAATGGAATGCAGAGTGCAATGATTATGAAAAAAATCACTCCAAGAGATATTTCCCGATTGATCGAGCAATCATTTTTTTTTTTTTTAATAATTCGATTTACCGAATAATAACTCAGTATGATTGGCGTATTCGAATCGATTGTTCAGTATGTTGACGGAAATGCCATCACCGTTAAAATCCATTTTTTAGATTCTATATACGACAATAAGTAAAAGAAATGAGCGCGAAAGCATATTAAGTGGGGCACTCTATATAGAGGCTTAAAAAAGTGGGTTGAGTGTCGGAAATTTAATCGATCAATGTTCAGAAGGACCGTAATTTCCAATCCAGTAATGACGAACGTTCCAATATAGATAGATCATTTTTATGACAGTCTGTAAAATAGTCAATAAAAATTGTGAATACAAATATGTCGTAATTGATTTGTAGCGAAAATAAATTCAAGATTTCACAAACTAATGAGAGATATAATATCGATTTTTCGGTATAAATACACCGAACAATTCGAATCGACAAATAACCGAATTGTAAATATTATGATGGTTTACAATTTAGAATTTATTAAAACGAAGGGCCTGAATAACGGAACGGTTTGAATAGCGAAAACTTATGATCAAGCAATATTATTTAAGTCAAATGTTATTTAAGTCTTAAATATTTTTCAAGTCGCCTACCGCTCACTTTAAAAAAATAATACCTCGAAAATAGTTCACTTTTGCATAAGACATTATGGGTTATTTGGTAGCGGAAAACGTGTCCTACGATCCTTTCAAAGGATCGTAACCAATCACCAGTAGCCAGTAGATATGATTTTTGTTTAAAGTAAAAAAACGCCAAGTTATAAAATCTCTCAAAATCGGAAATCGCTTGGTTAACTATATAAAAAATTCTCATTTATCTCAAATATATCAAACTATATTTTTCATTTAAGTTCAAAAAATGGTTTCATTTTACTTCTTTAATGCAAATGTACAAAAAAAGTGGAATCACTTTCATGAAATAGCCAAGCAAGTTTACTAGACATGTTGTACACACCATTTTTAAAGCTTATTGTTAGGAATAATATTTTTGAAATTTTTTAGTTTGAGAAAGTCACGATACCATTATAGCAAAAAAATGATATCACCATTAGATAGAAGTACAAAGTAGGTACCACACAAGCACACTGGAAATGCTGTGCAGCGACTTGGTGTGCATTGTTGTTAAGAAAAAAGCTCGGGCAGTCAGATAATTTTCCGTTCCGACCGCGCGCGAAAATAACTTCTGCGTCGATATATATATATATATATATATATATATATATATATATATATATATATATATATATATATATATACATACATATATAATTATATATATATAAATATATATAATTTTACAGTATAACGTGGGATCGACAACCAGGGGTATTAGCAACATTTCAAATTATAATGTTCCATTAACTACCAGGGCTATTAGCAATTATGTTCTACTGCCGCACGCGCTAATGTGATTCGCACAGAATAACTTTGATATGGAGCTTTATCGGTACGTAGGTCAGTCAGCAGGTACGAAGCTACGTTATATTCGCTTAAAAAATGACTCGACAGTACTCGAGCTAACCATTGAATATACACCATAAGTGGCAACATTAATACAAAGATATTTCCTTTGTATTACTCTTTATATAACCTTTAAGCTTGCCGATGCTGTGGTTTCGAGATGCATACTTCAACCGTTCCATCAAAGTCTATACGACCCAATATATTTCATGTGATGTGCGGTAATTATGTTATAGAGTAAAAGATAAATGCTTTTATATAATTATTTTGTATTATGCAAATAAAATAACATTTCAAATGCCGTGTGGTCGCAGGATAGATCACTTATTTGAGCCGTACTCCATGTGAATCTTGTTTTCACTTGCAGAAAAATTCGTGACGATTTATGTTTTGTTAACCCGAAAATTGAGATGTTGAGATGACGAAATCCTTCGCCGAGCTTTTTTCTTAACCATGCACGCCAAGTCGTTGCACAGCATTTCCAGTGTACTTGTGTGGTGCCGACTTTGTACTTTTATCTAATTGTGATATAGTTTTTTTGCTATAATGGTATCATGACTTTTTCAAACTAATCATTTTCAAAAATATTATTCCTAAGCTTTAAAAATGACGTGTACAACATGTCTAGTAAACTTGCTTGGCTATTTCATAAAAGTGTTTTCACTTTTTTTGTACATTTGCATTAAAGAAGTAAAATAACACTATTTTTTTTAACTTAATTGACAAGTATAGATTGAGATATTGGAGGTAAATCAGAATTTTTATATAGTAAAACAAGCGACAACGATTTTGAGGGATTTTGATTACTTGGCGTTGTTTTTTTACTTTTAGAACTAGACGTCTGCAATTTCAAACTCGCTCAAAACATTACCTTTTATTACTGAACATTTTTTTCTAAGAAATGAATAAAACTTGTTTTTTCTTTTTACGATTTTCTACAAAAAAGAATTCACAATATGCTAATTTATGAGATTAATTTCGAATTGATAAAAGTATAGGAAATACAGAGGGGTTACAATTACTAAAATTCATTTTGCAAACCAAAAAAGGTTAAAGAATGGAACCTTTTACTTTGAGAGGGTACCCTCGAATAAGCATAAGTAAATCAAAATTGTTTGAAAAAAATGGTTGTTTCAGATCGTATGGAATGTCCGAAGTTCGTAGCCGGGCTTTGAAGAGAGAAAGAGGGAGAGAGAGATATGGAAAAAAGGATTATCTACTATAATATAAAAGATACCATGTAATTTTTTTCAAAGTTATTAAATGGAAACGTTTGATCGTTTTAAACGATAAGCATAACGTTGGAATTTAAAAAAAAATGATTTTTTGTTTATTTTATTTTCTTATCGCGTAGTCTTGACTTCGATTTGATTGAAAGATTTTGTAAAAATTCCAAAAATTGACCGAGTTATGACGATTTTAGTGGCGCAGGTCAGAACGTCCCATTGCGGTACGGTTCTAGGGCTGTGCGGTGCATTGTATGGTTTTTGAGGGCATTGATATGACTTTGTCCAACCAGGCTGTTTGATTGTTATACGGTGGAGGAATTGTAGAATGAAGGTACGAAAAATAATTGTGATTTTATCTCAAGCAAGTAGTCCATACACCAAGCCACTTTCTTACAATTAAATTTTTCAAATAACAATTGGGACCAAAAAGTGCATTTCATAAATAGACATTTTTAAGAAAATATGTTTAATTTTTGTTTTACTAGCTCTATTAATAATGGAGACATAGGCGACGAAAATTAATCGCATCACCGCTCACTCATCGTTTAGTCCCTTTCACTCATCGTTCCGTCTTTCTCATAAAAATGTTCCTCGTCCATATCTCCATTACCAATGGAACTAGCAAAAAAAATGAAACAGAAATTTCTGATTGTCAATTCAAAAAGAAATGTCTTTGAATTCAAACTTTTTTCTACAACTGCACTTTTTCGTCACAATCATCATTATAACATTTGAATAGTTTATAACGGGAAAAAACGATTCTAGAACCAGCTCAATGTCCTATTCGTATCGCCCGTACCTGAAACCATAAAAAACCACCGAAGATATTGAGCTGACCTAAACATTTATACGAGAATTCTATACGGAAAAAGTGGATTTAGTACGTTTTGTTCTCTTTCGTTTATCTCGAAAGTATACTTTGCAATTTGGCGTACGTCATATCTCAAAATCTAATCATCGGATTTACTTCAAATTTGGATTGGACATGTTTTATACCATATTCAATCGACTGACCGGATGACTTGTTCATGTATCCCTCCCTTTGTTAATAATAAACGGTCAAATTCGTTATTTTAATGCGAAAATCGACCTTTTCCTTCAAAACAGTGCAATTTATGCAATTTTTAAAATTTCGAAAAAGTATCCGGTGGAGTTGCAGCTAAACCATTGTACTACAAGTATAATTTTCCATTTTTAACTTTAGATGAATCCACTTACCGGAATCACGGATGCGACCGAGCCGTGCGGGGGCCACAGCCCTGAGATTAATTAACAACGATTACATTGTTTATATATATTTTGCAATAAAAAAAACGGTGACATGTCGAGACTATGTACTATCTGTGTATGAAAGATCGACCTTATCATCCCAATACCTGAGACGAAAAAAAAAAATTGAAAATCGATCCATTTTAGTAACTTCTAGGTTATCCATGCCCCATAAATCGTATGGAATATTCGAAGCTCTCACCAATCTTTCAGAGAAATAGAAAGCAAGAGATAGGGAAACGGAATAAAAGGAATCATATTTTATGCAATGCTAAGCCTATACTATATACCACACTATGTAATATACTATATACAGTACTGGGTACTGTACTACAGGTGAGGTGACAGTGTAGTACACACCTCACTATGTTTTATACTCTATACGATACTATGTACCATACTATATACAATACTATGTAGTATACTTTATAGAATACTATTTACTATACTATGCACAATCCTATGTACAGATACTATGTGTTATATTAGATACTATATTATGTACCATACTTTATACGATACATTGTCCTATACGGTATACAATACTGTGCACTATAATATTTACCATAATATGCCCTATCAAGAGACGCGGCAGCATCTTGACGGCAAGTAATTTTAAAAATCGACACCCCTGAACACCAGTGACACTGACGAACAGGCCGCAACTATTTATACAGTAAGATGGGCTTGAGCAGAGAACCTTTTAACTTTGAATCGACATTACGCGATAGTATGATTTTGTTTGGGTCGTTTTTCGATCGGTCTACTCAATCTCGAGATCTCGTGATTCGGCCGAATTTGCGAGCGACTTTTGGACCACAAAAATTGTTCCACTTCCATCGGCTTGCTCAATCGAATTAAGTCATTCGGTAACATCGTAAGCATTACTACATACGTCCTTTGCTGAGTTCGACGTATTTAGCACACAAAAATCATGAATTGATTATAATGCATAATAATAATAATAATCAAGTAAACAGTCAAGTCAAAAGTCAACTAAACAGTCAAGTCAAGTCACCTAAACAGTCAAGTCAACTCAACAAACCAGTCAAGTCAACTAAACAGCTCTAAGAACGGATTCGAAATAAAAATCGACCGGGAATGCGGATATACCACGAGTACTTTGGTGCCTGCGCTCTTGAATTGAATTTTCGTTCTGCAATTTTTTTTCATTATTCTTACACAATTAAAATAGTGCGTCCTAATTGAAGATACCAAAGTTTAAAGCGGCATCTAGTAAGCTTGTCGCCGGAAAAATGTTAATACCGTCATAAATTGTTTCCCTCGAAACTGCCAAGCTTTTGCAGGAAAAACGATGCTGAAGTTTGCATCGTTGGACTGCAACGAATTTAATTTCATTTGGCACATTTCACCGACAAAATTTCTTCAATTATTTGTTAACATATTTATTCGGCGATCTATATTATGAATCTAATTTAAAAAGATCGCCTATAACAATAAAAAAAATGGAAAATAAAATGTAAAACGAAACTTTCGTTGCGTTCCAACGATGCAAACTTCAACACCATCGGGAAACGTTATTTCAGTCAAATTAATTTTCACAAATTATTTGATGTGTGCACTTTAAATGGTGCACTTTCACAAAAAATATCATCAGCTATAGACATCGCAGTGAATTTTTTTTCTTCCCACGACTGATCAATGTCTATTTTTCGAAAGTGGCAATAACGGAGCAAAACATGCGTGTAAAACACCAGCGTTCTGCAGAAAACATCAGGTAATGGAGTGGTTTTGTGTCGCAGAAGAATGTAGGAAATCTTATGTTTATTAATTTCTTTGCTCCCGTTTCCGGGTAATACATTATTTTCGTCAGTTTCTAAGTTACTTCTTGCACGCAGATTTCTCAATTTGATATACCCTTCTATAGGGCAAAGTGTATTTCTACATGCAGGATACAGAACATATATCCATGTAACATCGTTAAAGACGAGGACGTTTCGGCGCCCATGAAATTACTGATGGCCGATTTAAATTTGCAGACCGTTCCATGCATGTTTCTATGAACGTTTTAAAGTTTGCAACGATAATGAAGTAGCAGGCTCTGTTGTTTTTTGGCGGCGTCTCGAAAGCTATTCCTATGACTTTCCTTTCACAAACCAGTGCTCCACCGAAATCGATCTGCAATGAGAAGCATATGAAGCATCCTATCATATATATAGAGCACATATGTATGTGCACATATATATGTACACATACTTATATAGGATGCTTGGCATCATAAGCAAAATAAGCGAATATCTAAAACTCGTCTTTTAGAAGCGTTCGCGAGCAACCTTCCCATTTTTTTTTGGTCACCTAAAATGTAATATGGAAAAAATTTGGTTCCGTAATTGAGCTACTTGTTGTTACATTCAAAATGGTGCTGTTGTTTTGGAAAATATAGAAATCCACTTCGTCGTCAATTACTCCATACAGCTTCTATTATTATTGTTTTCAAGGTACTTGATATTGTTCATCCAGATACAACAATGGATTTATCTCATTTCCTTGTGGACAGTCGCCGGGAAACTTCTTTCATTATCAGCGATAGAAATTCTTTGTGGCTATGTGCGTCCCCGCGTAGAAATTTCTTAGGGTTAGCCTGATCAGGATCGGGCCCTGATCGGGGTGTGATACGAGTAACACCTATTACGAACGTCCTGTTCCGGTCCCGACTGGGCCGGAAGCATCTAGGCCCCAGATCAGGCAATACTAAAATGGCCCTACTAAGGCCGGCCCTGATAAGATCCTACTAAGGCATTCCCCGATAGGTCCCTACCACGGCTTGCCCTGATAAGCCCTCTTAAAGCTTTCCATGATGTGGCCATGCTAGACTTTCCCTAATGAGGCCCTACTAAGGCTTTCCATGATAGGGCCATACTGGGCTTTCCCTGATTAGGCCATAAATGGGCTTGCCCTATAACTGCCTCAGCAGTCGATAGATGCACATAACCTCTTATTTCCCACATGGAAACTTCGTTTTGACAGCATCGTAGCTTCGGAGTTTTGATATATTTCTCAATTCTATAAAAAAAAAGGTTTTATGGACTGTCACGACAAAAAACGTTATGCAACTCGGAGGCGTGTTAGAAGATCTTGGCAGGTTTGTAAGGACGAGAGAGAGGAATTATATATATATACGCATAAGGTTAAGTTTGAAAAACCAATAGCATGTTATTCGATAGAACTCTTTAATTATCACAATGAAATTAGCTAATTGATATACTTGATGCGATGCAACAAATATTTATAGGAATTCATTTGGTCTCTTATGCCATATCTGCGACCAAGATGTTACAAGCACTCGGTAGCATAGGGGCAGCGTGCGTCGCTATAGATAGGAAGGTATTAGGTTCAATACCCATATAGGCAAAATATTTTCTTCGAAGAAAATCATTTCAGCAGACCAGGGTATGACGAATTATGATACAAAATCATTGCAATAGAACCCTAAATTAAGTGGTTAATTTCATTTTTAATTTTTGAAATGTTTATGTATATAGGATACTTGGATTTACAGTGTATATTGTAAGCAAATGAAAGATTTATTCGAACCGAATCTTTATTTATTCAATTTTAATGTATTTTATATCCAAAAAGAATAGCTGAAACGAATAAGATAATTGTAGGCCGTGAGACATGCAAAAAACATATTAGATTTACAAAGGTTCTATTTAAATTAAATATTTCTTTCTGATAAGGCAACCTGATAGGGGCCTCATCAGGCAACCAGGTCACGCCCACACGTGACACAACGTTACATTTCCTAGTAGGGCCCTTTCAGTCTGTCTCATTCGTGCCCTACGAGGGCAGTCAGCCAACCTGAACGGGCTCTGATTTGGGACTCATCAAAATTTCTACGCGGGTCATAGTCTAGCATGGTAATGACTCTGATTCGTGCTTTCGAAGCGTTTGAGCATCCGAGCGTTTAATGAAAACATCTCACGTAAAATAGAGAAAATTGATATACATGATCAGTGCGGAACAGATTACGTTGCACAAGTACTCACGCGGCTCATTTGTTGAGGACTTTGGAATCTTCCATATAAGACCTCATGAGAATCATCTCTATTGGTGGAATTTAGGATAATAGGATGTGCTTTAACATTCAATTCTCGCAGTCCAACGTCCGATCGTTTAGTCTTCATGGTTTTAAACGCAGTGAACGTGGCGACCACGTTACCCATTGGCCCTGCATTTGGCAATTCTATTTGGTTTTGCTTTTCGTTCCATTCGATGTGCATTGATAACTGGAATGTAGTGGAGAAAAACTGGTGAAGCGTTCAGGCGGTTAACTTAAAGTTAATGCGATGACCCTTATTCAGAGGTAAACACGGAACCACAAACGGATCCACAAAATTCATTCATGATTTAATATTTCCGTGGTTCGGAATTTATAAAGTGCGTAGAGTAAGTATTTTTCGACCTCGCACCTTGACAACAGCAATGTCGCAGGAGGATGTTCCCCTTAAGTAGTCGTCGTGTGGAATGATTTCTCCTATCGCGTGTCCAAGATTGTTTCGGTCGACTTTGTCCGTACCACTTACCACTCTTGTGTGATAAAGTCTTACTGTTCCATTCAGAACGCAGTGCGCCGCAGTGAGAACATGTTGGGTGCTTATAAACGCACCACAGCATACATGAAAACCATTCCGTCTTAACGATACGACATAAGGTGCCTCTTCAATTGAGATACGCGTTCCACCAACGGCGCGTTCTACACGGGCACCTATCGTTTCCACAACACCTGTGAGGATAATTCGGTATTATTTATGAACTGCTTATTGAATGTTGTGTGTTTTCGAGCGGCAATATTATGAATGCTTTCGAAGAAAATTGATTATAGATGATTTTTGCGGTCACATTGAATCGAAAAATGTTGTGTTTCTTACAAATGATTCGGAATATGTGCTTATAAGTCAAAGGCGATAACCGCTAACTTTGATTTTCGAGATAAAATGAATGGGATGTTTCGAAAAATCAGTAAGCAAGATCTCCATTACAGGAGCATCAAACTCGGAAGAAAAATTCAATGACAATTGTTTCGCACGAACTCGACACTCCTAACATCCAGTAGGGAAACAATATGTTTTCATTAGAATAAGATTAAGACGCCTTTAAGATTTCGATTTAAAAATACATGCATTTGGGGAAACGACAAAGCAAATATTGAACACCCCGCGGAGCAAGCATTTGAAGGACGCAATGAGATTGTAAAAAAGAGTCGTAAAAAAGAGTAAAAAAGAGATTGTAAAAAAGAGACGCAATAACACAATTATTGACGATTTTTTAGCCGTCCTAATATTTGTAATTACAAATTAAATTTATTTAAAAAAAACACATTTTTAACCACGTTTTTAAAACGAGCTAAAAAGTATAAAATAATTTATCCTAGCCCTGCATAGATTTATAACGCGATACAGATTCCTGACCACATACAGATTGCCCTGAAAATGTGTGATTATGAATTTTTAATAGCTATGAACTTACTTGTAAGATTTAAAACGCAAAACGTGAGGCGCATGTAATAGATAATTGATGCATGAATAGTTAACCTAAGTCACTAACAATTTCATTACACTGCAAGTGATATGAACTGTTGTCTGAGTTTGCTCAATGAAAGCTACTCGCTACACTCCTTACTATTATCTATGCATGCGCCATACGTTTTTTGCTTTAAGTCGCACAAGTATTTTCATAGCTATTAAAAATTCACAATCACAAATGTTCAGGACAAGCTACATGCGGTTGGGATCTGTATTGGGTTATATAAATCTGTATGGGGCTAGGAGAAATTATTTTATACTTTTTAGTTCGTTTTGAAAACGTGGTTAATATTTTTTTAAATCTAAATAATTGTATTTTCTGCTTTTTAATCTTGTGTGTGTGTGAAATTTTGCTTCTCCTTGTCTAAGCGTCGCTTGCGTTGGGGGACTCCACCATATGATGGTCTCCTTGGCCATCGCATAAATCGTCACTAATGCACTATTCACTATTAATATTGTTATTATTTTTTTTTAAAAACAATTTCTCTTTTACCAAACTATATTTTTATTCCTTCATTGATTTTTTTCACAATTTTTTTTCTCGTTTTCTCTCTCTGTGACAAACTTGCCTGTCTATTCATTTGTCTGTCATTCAGTTCTGAGCTATGTTTAAAGTTTCAAGTCTCGAGATCATTCGGAAGTTAGTTTAAAGTCAATCTCAAAATTTGTACCGAACAGACAGACTACAAGCACAGCGAGTAAATGAAAACATTGTAAAATGCTGACGTACGTGGTCGTCAACGTGAAACGATCAATATAACCCATGCAAAAGTATCTCCTCTTTTATCGTTACATTACGTTATAAGTATAAGTTGTGAGAAATAACCATTTCATTATTAATTAACTTGTTAATGTTGTTCAGGTTTTGAAGCTCCTTGTATTGGCTTTACGAATGGTCGTTTATGCAGAAAATAATAATACTTGTCCAAGAAGATTCTCGATCTAACGTCACGATACTCATTTCGAATGTACTTACCGCCAATCGCGAGACACACCAATGTCAAAAAGACCTTCATGACGGTCTTCGAAAAATGCAGTGAATCGGCAAACGTGCACCTGAAAGTATTTTCGGCAAGAAATTTCATTGTTAAATTCTTGTACCAGAGCGAATAAGAATCAAAATAAAAAAGTACAGAATGTACTTCAAGTATTCAATAACCGCTCGGTGCGATGAGTTTATGACAATCCGGTTGAAAACTTGATTTAACAAAAGATCAAATTCACTCAGCTCAATCAATTGAATTTCGAAATTGGTCATATAAAAATGAAGGAAAAGCCTCTGGTGTATACAACGAACACCTGTGGCCAAATAGGGATAACGATAAATAGCTCGTTGGCAAGACAATAAAAGTAGAGCTGACATAGCTATATTAAGATTTCTCAGCCAGTGAATTGTGGATGCATAAGTCTAAGTATACTTGTATATAACTTAATGTCTTCTAATAGGAACTCTTTCAATTCAGGTTAAAACGATAATCTGGGTAATTATATTTTTCACGTATCCTTTGAGAAGAATCTTACCTTATTGAATTTTTTATGGTTGTATGCGCGTAACTAACTCCGGTAAAATCTTGCTCCGGATGAACTTGCTCTGCTTGGAGGCTGCCAACGTTGATAGTACGAGACGGGAAATGAAGATAATGCGTGATTAAAAAACTCTGCTTACATTTATATAGGCAAGTCTGTCACAATGCAGTACACATGAATTTCCATCTCTGGGCGAATAATTATTTACTTCTTTGTCGCTTATCCGTGTTCTGACAACGAGCAGTGAAGCGATGGAAAGTCACGTAGTCTGGCCGCTTTCTCAAAAGGCGTTACCGTCGAAACTACTGATAATCGCACCCACCTCTATGCACCCAAATACATTTTCGCCTCATAACCAGAAAGTAAACAGATTTTCCGACATTATTTTTAAATTTCGAAAATGTGCGTAATTTTATTTATAATGTAAAAAAATAAACATATTTGTTTTTTCACTGATTTTTGCTACACAACTGGAAGAATGAGATACAGATTTAAAATATCATGAAAAAAATCACTATGAAAGATATTTCCTAATTGATCGAGTAATCATTTTTTGTGAATAATTCGACCTACCAATAATCACTTCAGAATTATTGGTGTATTGCAATCGAATATATAATATTCGTGCTGCAATAGCATCACTGTTACCACCCATTTTGAATATTGTATTGTATATAAGATGATAAGTAAAACAGATGCGCGTTAAAGCATACTGATGGGTCTGCATCTTGGGGCTCGAAAAACAGGTCGATTGAGAATATTTTTTGCTGGTGAGAGTGTTGGGATGACGAGGTCAGAATTTTACACAAGATTGATACATAGTCTTGCCAAATTTGAGTTTTCTTTTATTAAAAAATATTGATGAGCAATTGAGTAATTGATATTTGAACATAGTGCTGCCGTTGCTGCATGGCTAATCGGTGCAAGCCACCAAAGTACCTCAAGGTATTCTCTTCAAGGAGTGTAATTGTCAAATTTGCGTACCAGAGCGAATAAAAAGTACGAATTGTACGTCAAGTACTCAATAAATGCTTAGATCGACTAACTGATGACAATCCGCTCGAAAACGCGAAATGAAAGTTAAGAAAACTATATGATAATTTTAACAAGAACCCGGTCTAAAGATAGATATAAAGGTAATGATTATGTTGACAAGGCAAAAGAACTATACCTGACACACGTATATTGTCCAGCCAATACACAGTGGTTAGTATTAGTATAAGTATCTTTATGTACAAATATACAATATGTATAAAATACGGGACTTGTATACAATTTAAAGATAAGTATACATACAAGTATGATATACGAACTGTAGTCTTTTAAGGGGTTAAGCAACTGTGGGGGTCCGAAGTTCAGGGTAAGTTAAAACATTTATTTTAAAGAAGTAATTAAAGGATTTGGACCGAAAGACGAAGCTGTGCACCAAATTTCATTAAAAATATTAATAATAAGAGAAGTTAAAAACAATTTCGTGAAGGACTTTTTAACGTGAGGGACTCAACGGTGTACTTGACCCGGTTAACCAGAAAAAAAAAGGTTTTTCTCAGTATACATAAAATTACTATATATAAAATTACTATACTAAATTACATAAAATACGTGTTTACATTTTTTTTAAATTGAGTTTTGTTTTTCGATTTTTCGTGGAAAAAATGTACTCATTAATGATAATAAATAATGAAAAAAAATCGTCAAGAAGAAAATCGTCGATCAGCACTGAACTACTACACTGCAGTGTACCAAATATGCTGTTGGAGTTTTAGCAGCACCTCTTTCGTTGTAATCATAAGTTAACCTTCAACCTGCGATTCCTGCACCATATGTTTGGGCTTACTTTTCAATTCCAGTTGCTTCAAGGGACGAACGAGCTTTCTTTATTTTCACAATAGTCTAATCTCTTAATGAACACTTTATTGGCTCAGGTCGAGATAATAATGTGGTCAATTACGTTTTTTTAAATGTTAATTTGAGAAAAATGTTACCTAATTGCTGTGTCGTTGCATCTGTGTAATCAACTCGGGCACAATCGTGCTTAGGACAAAAGGCGCGAAGAAACGACTCGCGTGATGTGAAACATTGCTACGATTTGAATAGACTCAAGGTTGCGAATTGATTGCATAGGAATTTCCATCTTTCAGCGAGTTAGTATTCACTTTTGCAGCGCGTGGCGGTCTTCAGACAATAAGCCTAGAATTGGTAAAATGTCACGTAATCGAGGCGTTTGTTTGAAAAGTATTATCGGCACAGCTACTAATAATCGCTGCCACTTCTATGCACTCTCGGCCCAACTACAAACAATTCGATCGCCGCGTAACCAAGCATACGCGAATTCTCAAAGTATCGAATTGAATCCTTTGAAATACGGTGTTTTTCTTATCTCCAATATGATCGTAATATAATTTATAATGTGAACAAAAATTGACACCATTGTGTTTTTTGGTTATTATTAGTACACAGATGGGACAATGGAATGCCGATTGTTAAGATCATGAAAAAAAAATCACTACAAAAGATACTCCCCGATTGGTCGAGCAATCATTTTTTCGAAAAGAATTCAATTTACCGATAATAACTCAGTATGATTAGTGTATTTGATTCAATGTTCAGTATATTTACAAAAATAGCATCACCGTTATCATCGATTTTTTATATTCTAGATACGACGATAAGAGAAAAAATGAGCCAGAAAGCATATTAAGGGTCTCCATGAGCTTGGGACCCAGAAGACAGGTCGATTTGCAATAATTTTTTAATGTCGAGGGTATCAGGATAACGAGATCGGGATATAACACAGAATTACTACACGGTTTTGTGACGTTTGAGTTTGCTATTAGGGAAAAATATTGAATGACAATGACGTTATTTTTATTTGAGCAACGTTCCGCGCCTTGTTGCATATGGGAAATCGGTGCAAACTACCGTGAACGTGTACCCAAAAGTATTGTCGTCAAGAAATTCTGCTGTTAAATTGGCGTATCAGAGTGAATAATAATCTCAATAAAAGAAATATGAAATGTACGTTAAGTACGTGATAACTGCTCGGATTAATGAGGTTACGACATTCCGCGCAAAAACTTAATTTAACAAAACGTGACATTTAATAACATAAGTTGAATCAACTGAGCTTTGAAATTGGTCATATACCCTGACAAGGAACATCCCTCAGGTGACACCCTTCGATTTTGTTGAAATTTGGATATGTTATAAAGCACCGAAAAGTAAGCGATAAGTATTTTTTTTATCGACGGAAAAACGGTTTTAAGGGGTCAAACGTACCCTCAAACATAGGGATCCTTGTCGTTTTTCGTCGATAACGTTATCGTTCTCATCTCCAATGTATAGGGCACAAAAAAACATTGTTGCTATTTGAAATTTTTCAATATCTCGTACCGATAAAACGTTGTCGACGAAAAACGAAACAAATCCCCATTTTTGAGGGTGCGTTTCAGCCCTTAAAACCGTTTTTCCGCCGATTAAAAAAATACGTACCGCTTACCTTTCGGTGCTTTATAACATATCCAAATTTCAACAAAATCGAAGGGTGTCACCTGAGGGATGTTACTTGTGAGGGAAACAATTATGGTGTTGACTATAAGCACCCGTGTCAAAGATAGATATATAAATAATTAGCTTGTTAACAAGGAAATAAAAATATAGCTGACTCTACATTACATTACATTACATTACTACGCTACATTAAACTGGCCTGGCAAGTAAGCCGGGGTGAGTATCAGGTTAAGTATACTTATATACGAATATACAATTTGTATATAATACAAGACTTGTATATAATTTCTATAGAAGTATATATACAAGTGAGGAGCAGGCGAACAAATTCGAACTTGTGCACAATACGTCAACTTTTTTCGTGGTCTTCAAGCACATCTTTATCAGCTGCCGAAATTTTTTAATTTAAATCCTGCTCTAAACTCAACATTTGTTTAAGGGGTAACACCACTGTGACGGCCTCAAAAAGCGTTTCTTTGACAATAGGTTATGGGCGAAACCCAATATTCTAACTGAATATTGGCAGTCGATTACTTCACCCTACCCTCTCTTGGTTCCTACATATTGGGGCTCGGCTGTGCCGGGAACAAATCCTTCACCGATGACGTATATGTGGTGCTCGATTGTGCCGGGAGCCACGATATGCTCATTGAAAAAGATTTAACGAGAAGGACGGACATTAACATTCGAGGTGGTTATGTTACGACCGGTCAATTACGAACAGGGAAACATTAACCTGAAGAATCAGGAACAGATATTGGTAACGGTATCGGCTCGGAAAGCCTACCCATTGTGAACTGCGTTGAAATTGGTTGTGTAGACCTTAGTGGTAATTATCGCGAAAAGGTCGAGGAGGTCATTAAAGAACGTAATCCCCGAAAAAGAAGTACAAACAAACATCAAAACGAAAATTGTACTTCAACACGCTCGTTTTTCTATACCAACTAGGACTCCCCGTGAAGGAAAAAACGATTTTTGATGCTCAAATCAACGAACGGTTACATCGATGATGTTTCGGCATTTGACGTTTCGGCAAATTTAGATTGTACATATCTCACGGGCATCCTGAATAACACGCGAGTACTTTCCGTGGCCTAAATCGGGAATTCAATGAATAAGCATTTTCGTTGCAAAATATAGTAACATATTAACAGAATCAGCAAATGGCGTGAGTCATTTGGTTGTAGAGATCGCTACTAGAAAAGACTTATTGTAACGCTGCAATTCGCCAGGGGGGACTATGCTAAATAAAGCTCAAGATAGGTGTGGTGCCTGTGAAATTAAGAAGGCTTTTGACGCGACGAAAAATGCGATGTATCACAGAGGAATCAATGAACAAAGATTGTCTGTTGATTCAAACGTTTATTCGAATTTTCATTAGAATAGGGAACACTTTTGCACAGGATTCATTTTAGTTGCGGGCTTGCATTTGAAGTCATCCGCGAATTCTTGCCTATTCGCGAAAGCACCGTTAACGCGCTGCTTTGCAGGGGCGTCTCTTCCCAGCGTAGCCGAAATCCTGAACATCGGCTTTTGCTCTTTCCTACACCACGCGTTAGCCATGCTGATCCAAAACATTTGTTTCGGTGTATAAGATAGTCCGGGCAATGCCTGTTCCTCTCTGTTTTGGCCAGCCCAATGAAGGTACGCGTGATACGCCAATTTGAGGCCGATATTATCAGCTGTGTTCTCGACTGCAACTCGTTGCCCGTCCAGCTGCGCAAATTACAAGGTATTTCAATTAATCACCCACAATGAAAGATAGTCGAACAGTTTTTATTTCTTCAGGTGGTCCTTCGTATGGTTCGGCGAGATTTTGTAAAACCGGCCCTTTCAATTTTACCCCACATTTGTCAGTGCCCCAGTCTTGGTTCCCAACCCCCAGAGTGTTGCCCACAGCCATTCGTTTCTGAAGCCCCGCGGTATCGGATTTTCAGGAGGGCACAGGGAAACTGGCTACGTTATGTCTTGGCGCGGCCGTTTTGGCACGAGACGTTTTGGCGCTGGAACGTGTTGACGCGGGCACTTTTGGCACTGTTGCTGTAGCGCAAGGACGTTTGGGCCCGACGACGTTTCAATGCGAGGACCTTTTGGCGTGGGGACGCTTTTGCAGGAATGTACTGCCGCACAAGCAAATCCGAATAAAGTGAAATAAACCTCAACAACACAGAATGCATACACACACACACACACACACACACACACACACACACAATTTATACTTATGCAGGGAATACGTACCGAAACAAACCCAAATGAACCCCAACAAACCCAAACAAAGAAAACCCAAAAATTAAAACAGCAAAACCAAACAACAAAACCCAAACGAAAAGAAAAGAACAAATCCCAACAAGCTCAAAGAAAAAAAAACAGCAACACCAACAAAAAAACAACAAACCCCAACAAGCCCGAACCAAAAAAACAACAAACAAAAAAATGTATTTTTTAATTTGGCTGATATTTTTATCTATTTTGTATTGATTGCAAGGAGTATTCATTCTTTTTACAAATGTGTTCCTCAAACAGCTCAAGACGTAGGCCTATGACATATGGTTTATCATCGACCCACGGTTCGTGGTGCTAAACGAACTTGCGCTGATGCCGGAACATCGTGACATCAAAACGTCCCCGCGCCAAAACGTCCTTGCGACTAAACGTCCTCGCGCCAAAACGTCTTTACGACTAAACGTCTTCGCGCCAAAACGTCCCTGCGACAAACGTCCTCGCGCCAAAACGTTCTTGCAACTAAACGTCCCCGCGCTAAAACGTCCTTGCGACTAAACCTCCTCGCCCCAAAACGTCCTTGCGCCAAAACGTCCCTACGCCAAAACATCCCCGCGCCATAACGTCCCGGCGCCCAAATGTTTCGTGCCAAAACGGCGGCGCCGAAACGTACTGCTCCCCGGGGAAACTAGGCAAAAACTTGTGCCGATAAAGGCAACTATTCCTTGCCGATTTTCGGTTGTCGCCACCAAAAAATCGGTGAAGCTGTTTTGGCTGACCAGTCGAGAACAGACGCGAGACGCAGCGGCCACTCATGCAAGTAGGTTTTAGCCGAGGCCATCTAGGCCACTTACTGTAAGAAATTGGATCGCTGAAGCAGCGCACAGAGAGCGCGTTTACTACTGTTGGCTAGTAAGACTATAGCTCAATCGGCGAGCAGTCACAATACAGTTGTGTCTACCATATTACGATTATTCAGCCAGTAGACTATAGATTGTGTTGCCGCAGAAAATGAGGCTTCTATATGATGCACGACTCTCGTGTTACGCAACGATTTTAGCTTAACCGGCAAATCCGGCCTGATGTTTTCCAACGTGAGAAAAATTTTGTCGGGTAAGTTTTATGGTTGGTAATTAAGCTTGAAAGGGTGCGAAGAACCGACCCTAATAAAGTAGTACTCACCTTAATGCCAAGCTCCTCGATTGTGTAGTTTCCATATTGGTTAACTAGGCATTCCATGTGGTCATCATATTTTTGTTTAGTTTCTGGTGACCACCATTTGCGTAGGTTCCTCTGTATGTCAATCTGTATGCCATTGATGTCTAATGAATAGCCCATTTCATGACCTATCAGGAACCCGAATGTGCCATAATTCATATATTTCGGTCGTTCGACGTGATAAAAATTCGTCAAAGTTAGCGCAGCATCGATCTCTGTTGAGGACGAATTTTTAAAAAACTGGTTACTTCTGCAGTGATTTGCTCACTTGGGGTTACACGTATGAAAGTAGATACTTACGTATACGATTGGCAAATGGCGTATACTGGGCATATTTGTCCAATATATTTCCATACAGAATCCAATCGTTCCTAACGATAGGCATGTACCAGGGGCGATGAGCAGCGCTAAACGTGCCAATGCTGATATTGTATAAGCTGTCCGCAAGGTCTCCTTCGACCAATTCGACCTTTTCATAGAAGCCTTCGAGTTTTTTGTCATCTACGTATTCATCGCGAAAAGAAACCTGGGTGATCATGTTGTCCACTTTCTGGTGAATCTCTCGTTTTGCCTCAGTGTCTAGCCAGTCAGCCTAAAAGTGTCGCATATCACGTGAATAAAACATGGGTAGAATCGTTGAGTGCCGACGCAAATCTGGTGGTCTTTTCTTCTTGCTCAAGACAACGGATCATACCTGTGTCACAAGTTGATGCAATTGTCGCTTCATGTTCGTAACCATTCCTGCTATATCGCTGACAATGTTTTGGCTCATGTACTTTCTCTGATACAAAGCACTTAAGCTTAAACCCAATTTCGAACGAACTTTCTTGACGCACTCCTTCCACCTGGGTGATTTTTCCACTTCTCCTTGTGCAAAGTGCTCGAAGCGTTGGAGCCCTTCGCGTAATCGAGGTTGTAATGTTGGCAGCAGGGTGAACAAGTCCAGCCACTTTAACCAATTAGCCAATACTCTTGGTGAGGCGTTGGATAAAAGATTTTCAAATTTGCCAAAGTCGCCTTCAACCACGATAGCGTTATTATCGATAAGAGCGTAGTCCGGTATCCAATTAAACATCCAGGACCTGATATCCCACTTCGAGTACTTCTTAAAAAATTCTCCTAGCGTCGTCCGGTTCCATCGCTCTATAAATATCGAACGTTTCGCGATGGGTACTGTACACTGTGAAATAGGAATCAAAATTGTTCACATGTGTTATATGATAACGCCGCAACTATTTGCAAACTCGATGCCGAACAACGTTCTTACTTTTGCAAATTCAATTCCAAGCAGCAAGGCTTCTTTGAGCTCGCTCTCTGCTTGCGTCCTTGTAGCACCGTACAGAACAGCTGTATCTACCATCAGTGAGTAATAAGCTTGAACTATGTCGTTGCTAAAGCCCTTCCTTAGAATTTCGGAACTAAGCCCACGTTCTTTCATGGCTAACTGCAGCATAAAATGCTCCGCTGAATTCCTTATACTCATTTTCGAAATCATCGGCGGAATTTTTAAAAATAATTCTACGTACGAATAGGACGTTGTGGTCTGAGTTCTCCGGATCCGCGATGAAAACCATTTGTAATAATTCCGTAAGAAGATCGGATTTATTGTCAAAAAGTGCACTATACCATTTATTGCCGACAAGTACTGGCCACCCATTAGTTGCGTGGAACCGGTTGTAGACAAGCCACGAGCTGTTGTCCGAGCCGATTTCTTCTTGAACTGAATTTCAAATGTTCATTTGTATTTGATTCGTAGGTTTTTGAAATGGGTTCAATGTGTGCTCGTTTTTGTGGATAATGTGGTCTCTGACAATGAGTACAATAGGCATTTCTCTTATCGTCGTTCAAGAAATAACACTCACCTGTGCTCATACAATTATCGTACAGAGTCCTGATGAGCCCGAAGTGCTTCGGCACTTTTGCCTTATCAATGGCTTCGATCAAACTTCTTAAACGCAAGAGCAACTTGTCTTCAGCTAAATCAAGCTCGTTTCTGGAATATCGATCGTGGGGGATATTGGCCAAGTTCACATTACCGCACGCAAATTCGTAAAAGTCGTCACATGGATCTATGCTCGATTTATTGTTCGTCAGGATCCAAGATGCTGAAACATTCGTCTTTTTTTTAACTCAGTTAAGATAATCCTATCGCTTTACACTAGTCATACCACTGATCATACTTGATACTTGTACAGATTATATTCTTAACATATGCAAAAAAAATTATTTGTAATAACTAAAAATTTCCAAAGGTAAACTGTTTAATGAATATTCACATTTAATTAGAAAAATGAAAAAAAATTGTTATTCCAACGATTCGCCCAGTATTTCTAGGTTTGATATTTGGCCACATTGGTTCTATCTCCGTCTCTTTTTTCTCAACCAGGCAAATTTAACCTCCGTGCTTTTCAACGTCGATCTTACAAAACAATGTCAGGAGCGGGAAATATTAAGCATTTTATTCGAGCTACGACTGGTAAAAAGCGTGGAAAATTTGTGTCGGCGAAATATGTCGGTTAAAAATGAAATATGTGTGGAAATTTGCCTTGCTCTCAAGTCGCTTTATCGTAGCAAGTGGTAATAAATCCAATACCGGAAGTTCAAATTAAACTTGATATTACATAAAAATTAGGTCAATGAGCGTAATTTTTTCTGAGAGCATTGGATTACTGCAAGTGTTAAGTATATGAATCTGATTATTTTTGGGAATCTGACGGATATCCACTATTATATACACGTTTGTAACGACCAGAAATTTGGTTTTTGTAAGTCGTCTCGGAATTCCTTCACAAAAACACGCAATTTGAATATTTTTTTCTCTGTAATTAGGATGATAACCAACCCTGAAATTTTACAGAGACGATTATTAATATATTCAGTAAAGTCATTTTTTTTTAATTATATTAATTGAAGCCTGGCGATAGTATTACCTTCAGGGATCTTCTCAGTGTAAAATTTACAAAAAATCGATTTTTCGCATTATCCGATAGCATACACTGAGAAAAAAGAATCGTTGAATATGCAAAATGCATTTCGTTGTCTCGAAATTTTGTTGTTTTAACAGTTGCTCAGACATGCTAAATAAGCTTCAGTTCACACCACTATACTATTTCACCACCACCTATACTGTTTTGTTATGCCAATCAAAAATCAAGTTGAACGTATTTAAAGATACATTTTGTTAAACCAACTGAATTTTGGATGGATGAACGAATTTTTTTTTCAGTCTAGACGGTTATAAACATGCCGTTCAATTTTTGGGTCGACATTCGAATTATCCCGGTTGCTACAGTCTTTCTCAGAAAAAGGGATTTAACCAGCTACGTGAGATCCGGCGCGGACTGACGCGTTTTTCGCAAAATGTTGTTCTTCAAAACGGTGTACACTCTCAAAGGAAGAGTTTTCAAGCTATCCATCACAAATTTTGACACAACATTCACGATATACTTCATCTTGCTATGGAAGCCTTTTTTTTAATTCATCTTGATATTTATTTTAACGAAAAACTGTCGAAAAAATAGGCTAAATTCGATACTTTTTTTCAGAACACCGCCATTTTGTCAATGTTTATTTTTGAAAAACCTCCATAGCAAGATAGCGGCTTTCATACTGATTGATTCTTTTGCACATTTTCTTTCGGATAATATTTACGGCTACAACCATGTACACCGTGAGGACTCCATTTTTTTCGAAGACATTTTTAACCTTAACATTTTTTTTTTATAAACATTTAGACATTTGTTTTCTGCTCTTCATGAGTACTTTAATTTTACTTAAAAAAATCAGACTGATTAGTGTATTTGAAACATCGAGAAAAAAATCGCGAAAATCAACTATTTTTCGACCCGTTACAATGTGATGATCCTCTAAGCGTTTTACACCTGCCTCTCTGTGCGATTATATCGTAAACAGATTCGATATGTTCGGCTGGTACTTTTTGTTTTACGTACCCGCATGGATGCATTCTGGGGTGACGCATACGTCGTCTATGCGCTTCGGTTTGTCAACGGGTTCCCGCACTGATTCTGTACCTGTGGCCCATTTAAAAACTATGTCACAAACTGCTTTTTGACCATGTTGCGATAATTGGGTTTGCCCCGAAGAAAAGATAATTATTAGCCTTACCCAGGGTTAATTTAAACCATAGAAGAACTTCACTGTTACCATTAATTTCGGCAGCATGTGTAACACATACGCAAAATATTGATACCGCGATGATCGTTTGCCACCCCGTCATATTTCTTTATTGAAAGGATCAAGTGAGGACTATACGAATTCCTATTTCCATCCGAACATCGAATGACGGTATCATTTGAATGCTCAGCTCTTTTTAAACCTAGAATGGCTCGAGTTGTTTTCCTGTAGAAAAGTTTTCTCAGCTCGCGCAACAGACGTTATGTAAATGAAGTTATGTAAATGAAGATATCGATAATTGGTCTCAAACGTAGAATCATGTACATTAACGTATTATATTTGAAAGTCAACAAACACGTTGTGACGCGCAACAGCTATTTTTGACAACTATTTCGCTAGTGTGGAATTTGGCCCCACATAGAATCGTGTAACATTCATTATCTTTTGAGCGTAGCCACTGTTAGTATCGTGCCAAATTTCAAATGATCAAATTAACACTTACGCGTGTCAAGGCTGACTTCATGTACGATAAAACGTAAAGCTGTATCAAGACATGCGGCAGCGTCTTAACGCCAAGTAATAAACACCATATTAGCACAACTGCCATGGAAAAAAAACACGATAAGCACCACTGTCACGGACGACGAATACGCTGCGACTCTTTATACAGTGAGATGAGTTTTAACAGACGACTTTTCAACTTTGAATCGACATCACGCGGAAAGGGGGCGACGCACAGAGGAGTATTTCACCTCGAAACTTGCTCAAAATTATCGTGTGCTTTTTATCGATTGGACATGTAATAAAAAACAGTTTAGGGCTGTTATATTGTATTTAAAACAATCGGTCATACATGAAATTAAATAAAAATGGATTTCAAAGTCATAATTACTCAACATCTTTATCGCCATCGCTAGAGATTCTGAAATAATTTTTTTTTTACAAAAAAAAACCTGTTTTTACTTGATTCGTTTGACCCTCGAACCGAACACATGGGACGTTCGCCTTCTTGGCATTTCAACAATGGGGAATCCCGTGCAGGTCCGTTTACGTAGGGCGTACGTATTGTTCTGTAAATAAAACTTTGGGGTAGGAATATTTCACGGCCACAGACCCGTCGAAATCGGTTAACTTAGCTCCAGCTGGCAAGTCGTAAAAATCTATCAAGGACGCAAACGACCCATGTGTCCTGGAAACGTATGCAAAATCCGACTTGACGAAAACATTTTTTTTTCTCTATAATTCTGTTTTTCGCGTCAAAATATACATTTTCGTGAAGGTGTTGAGTAAATAAAAGCAAAAATGAATGTGAGAATCACCGAAGCGATTAGGGCGTCACTTCGTCCTCGAAACCACGTGGAATATTTCTGCGAAGAAAATTCTGAGGATGAAGATTGTATCGAAAGAGAAAATCATCAGGAAGAGAAAGAGGAGTGCCATGAGTTTTCCGATTCGAAATGTTTTCAATTCATCCGTCGATATTTTACATTTATTATCAATTTGATCTTCTATCAGTGCCAATACTAAATAGCGATATTCAACCCTTAAAATAAAACCCTTTTTTAACTCCCGAAGCCTCCCATATTCTTTTTCTGGATAAAGTTCCCAAAAGCCCATGCCGCTTTTTTCCTTGAAATCTTGTATACTTATGTATTTTGACTCGCTGAACACGAATATGATAATTAAAATTAGCGCAAATTTGATTTTCAAGATGAAAACGAAAAAAAAATGGTTTTTTGTAGTTTTTAAATTTTATTTTAACAAATGTTGATCGTAGAGAAAAATATCTTCTACGAAAGTTGTAGCCCATCAAAAGACTGATAATTTATGTTCTATGCAAATTTCTCTTATATCATTATTTTCCAAGGAAATGGGATAATACTCCAATAAGTATATTTTGCTAAACTCCATTTGTTTTTGTATTATTTACTTACGCGCTGCATATGGACCCAAATAAGCCCAAATAAAATAAACACAAACAGCAATCAAAACAAACCCAAACAAACTAGGGTATGTTGAATCGTGGGGTGTGTAGTTCACTGGGGTGGGCGCAGGGCACCTCGGATGGGTATGTGGAATCGTGGTGTGCGTAGAACACTGGGGCAGGTTTGTTGGGGACCTTCGATAACATCGAAACTAATAGAGTCTAGCAAAATATACTTATTAGAGTATTATCCCATTGTCGTGGAAAATAATGATTTAAGACAAAATTTGTATAGAACATAAATTATCTGTCTTTTGATGGACTACAACTTTCATAGAAGACATTTTTCTCTACAATCAACATTTGTTAAAATAAAATTTAAAAACTACAATAAACTGTTTTTTTTCAGTTTTTATCTTGAAAATCATATTTGCGCCCATTCTAATTATCATATTCATGTTCAACGTGTCAAAATACATAGGTATACAACATTTCAAAGAAAAAAGCGGTATGGGCTTTCCGGAACTATACCCCTTTTCCTGAAAGTACATCATCTCAAGTAAAAATAACTCAAAGGATTTTTTAAAAGACGTTATTTGACAACAATTATGATTTTTTCAACATTACGGTGCATTGCCATTATTTTTTTCCAACTATTAAATTCACAATGGAAAATTAATGTTATGACTTTATTATTGATTAAACTTATAGTTGAAAACCCGCCGAACACCTATGCATTTTTTTAAATATTTACGGTTGTTAAATATGTCGCGGACGCCAATGTTTCCGTTTGAAGGTGCCGAAAAGTACACTGAGAGAAAAATGTATAATATTTACAAAAAACGCGCATGGTAAAAGTGAGTATAGTCAAATTCCCTACAGTTTATTTTCACCGGAATCATAATATGGTCAACGCAACTATAAGCGAAAAGCAACGTAAACGTGGGATTGGTGGCGTGCTCGACTATCTATTATCCCCGAAATAACGACCAACTATTGTAAAAATATTAACTGAATTAACTATATCGATATTGTAAATCTTTTCACAGTAGTCAATAGTTATTTCGGGGATACTAGATAATCAAACACACTGCCAAAACGGCATTATTAGATAAACGCTTATAGTTGTGTTAACCATATTATGAATGCGGTGTCCTTTTCGATGTACCTTTCTCTGTTGCTGTGATTCTTTGATAGATTTTATGGGTGCGCTCTGAGCACACAATCTACACTTGTACATATGACATTGATGTTTGCATCCTTGGAACACAACGAAAGTTCGGTAGCCGTTTTTTTGTTGCAAATTTGGGCTACGAAAAATACTCAAATGTTTTTTCAGGATCTTTATAAGAATTCTGGAGCTCTAATTTGCCGAATAAGATTTTGGATGACGAAGAAAATGAAGAAATACATTTTCTTCCAACTTTTCGTAGCATTCCAACGATGCAAAATTCAACCGCCTCATGTACATGATAAGCTAGCGAATCTACAGATTTGGCTTGGCGATGCTTAGCCTTTATTATATGTTGTGCTTGATGCGAAGCTAACGAGGAAAGGTTGCGAGGTCGATGTCTCCGAATTCGATGAAGCTTGGTATGTTTGTAGAATGGGTAAAAATAGGCGATACGTTTTTTTTTATATCTGCGGTACCCTCAGATATAAAAGGGTCGAAACGCACCCCCGAAAATAGGGATGTTTTTCGTCGATAACATAATCGTTCTCATCTCCAATGTATAGTACACGAAAAAACAAATATTGTTGCAATTTGAAATTTCTTCATATCTCGTACCGTTAAAACGTTATCGACGAAAAACACCCCAATTTTCGAAGATACGTTTCAACCCTTAAAAATCGGGTTCCGCAGATATAAAAAAATACGTGTCGCCAATTTTTACCCATTCTATAAGCATGCTAAATTTCATCGAAATCGGAGAGATCGACCTCGCAACCTTTCCTTGTAAGCTTCGCATCAAGCACAACATATAAGAAAGGCTGAGCATCACCAATCCATATCTGTAGATTTTCTAGATTATAATGCACAATTATAGATTGTGTACTCAGAGCGCACCAATAAAATCTATCAAAGAATCACAGCAACAGAGAAAGGTACCTAATTCACACAGAGTAACTTGAATAGCATATTTAGTAAAGTACGTATTTATCTTAGTTAACCATCTGACATATGTCGATACAAAGGCTATGGATAAGAATGGATTTGCTTCGCTGCATTAAGGAGGTACGGCGATGACCATGCTAGTAAACTTGGAGTCTATTTCACGCCGCAATACCGCCACGTTTTAGATATATGTATATGGCCTATTTTTCGAGAAATATTTTTTAAGTATTGAATTTCGAGGTTCCTATTATTTTTATAATATGGAAACAACCTTAATAATCTACTACTCGACTTCAGTAGCACGCCATATCGTTGACGTTTAGCATCGTCGCATTTTCGGTGGCTGTCATCCGTTCCACGCGCCCGGCTTATTATTTTTTGTAGCCGGTTAACATGGAGAATGAAAATACTGTGGAAGTTTATCAAAAGAGTAACGGGATTGTACCTGAAGTCCAGTTTAGAGACAAACGCAGATTCTGACGGACAAGAATTAGAAAATGAAAAGATAATATTGCGATTGCAAATAAAAAACGTCGCGTTGAAGTTAACCTCAATGTCCAATGTCCAATCTGTCCAAAGTCAAAACATATTTCATCGATTGTTATGTTATTTTTCCCTTTCCCAATTTTCACAATATTTGCAGGTATAAAAAGGAACGTTTATTTTATATGACGGTTCTCCCATGCTGAATTTATATATAGATGCGTTGTAAAGGTGCATGTCGCCAGAAAAATTTAGATGCCTTTGCTGTACGTAAAAGAACTTCAAGTAAATATTGACGAAAGGCCCTTTATAATCCATGAAAAAATGTACGGCTTCGCACAATCATATTTTTCATTCGCGTTGAAAATATCCGATAGACGAATCAAATTTGCGCGGGTATCCCTCGCTCGTCCGAAAGCTTCGCTCTCCGGAGAGCTCGCTCTCCGAAAACTTCGGTTTTTGCCACTTTATTCCTAAATTTATTGCTTATTTCTGCGGTGAGCTTTCCAATTCAAGGTGCCTTATCGATCACAAAGATTCAACGAACGCAACCATCAGTTTTTTTACGTGTTTCTTGGCTCCAAGTAGCACAAAAAAATCGATATATGAGAGGACAGGCACATTTTGTCGTCTAGGTGTGATTTATTCACCAACTTTAACAATTAATAACTCGGAAAGTGTACGGTAAATCTCGTGGAAACTCCGCATACGCATGGACGAAGGTCTCGACAATGCTATAAAAGAAAATCGGGCTTTTATCTTGAACTCGCTCCAATCACCGTACCTCCTTAATTCCACTTTTAACGCCCCGTAAAATTGTGCAAGAACTAGTGTGTCGGGAATCCGACTCACCAGGAGATTCCGGATTCGCGTGCTTGATGGCACATAAGAAAAATACACACGTTCAGGTATCATGTATAGGCAATAATAAATTCTTAGTGTATAAGGTTAAAAATTAATAATATAGTATTAGGTATACATTTCTTGGAGATATCCGACGGATAGAAACATTAATTCAAGAGATTATACAAACATATTCATCTTTGGGTCTCAAAGATAAATTGTGTACCGGTGATGGGAATACATTTAAAAATATATCAAGCCTCAGTGATTTTTTTTTAAGTCTGTTTATGAAAATTGTCCAGCCTTCGTCTCGCAAAAGAGATTTATCGTTGATTGGTATTTACAGGGCGACTGACGACAAAATCAAATCGATTTCCTTATAATACCTATAAAACATAATAATAAATATATTCAACGGTGCCATGATAACCCTCTGGAAATAAAAATCAATGGAAAATGCCTTTCCTGAGACGAAGCCTGGAAAGTTTTCATAAACGTACGATTCACTCTGAATGTTTAAATGATTAATTTATTCGATAAAAAATCTTTTGAGAATTTCGTTTATAAATCTAAATGTTTTTTTAGTTCTTCGACATACTTTTAAAAATTGAATTTTCTAGTTTATAAAAATGCATTAAAAACTAGACAACGCTTTATGCCACAGTTAATTCTACGGATGCTATTCACCAGGTTCCGATCAATTCGAATATCTGAAAATCCTTTTCCCTGCTCAATACGAATTTAAAACTATAGACGTGTGGACGTGTGGACGGCAGACATATTTGAAATTCACTTCTCTTTCTTGAAACTGAGTCTAAACAAAAAAAAAGAGTTTTTTCCCTTTCAAATATCGCTTGTTTTGCCATATTAAAAATTCTGATTAATCGCAAAATATTTGTTATCAAAGTATTTTATTTAAACGATGGTTTTATTATCTTTTTCAATTTAAATGTACAACAGTGAAATACGAATATCTCAAAAAACAGTGAAATTACTTTTTATAAAATAGCCAAGCAGGTTTACTAGAAATGTTGTAAACAACATTGTTAAACCTTACAAATAATATTTTTCTACATATTTCATTTTTCTTAAAATATCATATTACTGTTATAACGAACAATTGGTATCACCGGTTTATAAAAGTACAACATAAGTGTGACTTTGAATGACTTTGGCCCCCTAATGTTTTTTATGCGGCTTGGGGTGCTCCACAGGATGGTTGAACAAAAAATGAACCATTCCATTTAAAAAAGTTGAGGTGACCTTCACTGTGCGTCAGCGCCTCCACGGAAATAAAAAAAATTGGTCGCATTTAATGGCCCCCTTCACACCGTACAACTTTTGTCTGCAACATTTTTTTGTGCCGTCGATAATTACCGAGTTATTTCAGCTGGCACAGATAAGAGGGACACCCTGTATATATGAGGCGTTCCATACCATTTCGAACGGTCAAAAAGTTGTCCACTCTCAAAAAAAAAGAAATTTTGTCAAATTATTTAATTATATTTTTAAAAAAACAGTGTAAATTTTTTTTGAAAATTTTTGGATCGCATTTTCTCGAGTTTTTCAAAATTTCAAAATTTTCAAAATACCGTTATATCTCGTGAGCATTTGATTTATCAGAAAAATGTTTAAGACAAAAAAGTTGCAATTTTACATGAACTTTGTGAAAAAATATTGTTTTGAATGTTTCGAGTTTAAAAGATCCCCATTTTCACCAAAATTATACAAAAATATTTTTTTTGGTCGGTATGTCACTTTTGATTGTTCTGGGTGGGGGTGGGGGTGGGGGTGGGGGGGGGGGGGGCAATTTGCAACTTTTATTCACTCTTAGACCCTATGCCCTAAGTGTCACGGTTATAAAGATATGCTTTTTTCGTTTTTTTAATTACCCGAAATTTCGCCTTTGAATCGTCATAACATTTTTGCCTGAGATTGTAATAGCACGAAGTAACTTTTCTTGTATTCTACAATGTATGTTTATTATGAATAAATAATTATGTGTTGCAAGTGGTTTCAAGAAAACGATTCATGAGCTTCGAAGGTCTTAAAAATGCGCAAATGTATAAAAAATGTCAACTTCTAAATGCATTATAAAAAAAACTAAAAGCTGTTTTGAACTTAGCTTTGTTTTAAGATGCTCTCTAGTTTATACTCTTTCCAACGGTACGCGAAATGTCATACACTGAAAAAAAAATTCAGGTGGTTTAACAAAATGTATCTTTAAATACGTTCAACTTGATTTTTGATTGGCATAACAAACATTTTGTTAATCTAACGATAGTTTTAGTGGTGTGAACTGTAGCTTATTTAGCTACAGTTCACACCACTAAAACTATCGTTAGATTAACAAAATGTTTGTTATGCCAATCAAAAATCAAGTTGAACGTATTTAAAGATACATTTTGTTAAACCAACTGAATTTTTTTTTCAGTGTAGAAATCATTCATTATGTGGTAAAAATAAAGAGAATGATTTTTTTTTATAATGAATTTAAGAGTTGTCATTTTTCATACATTTACACACCTTTAAGATTGGAAACTCAACAGTGACTTCCTTGAAACCAATTGTATCAAATAATGATTTATTTATTATAACGATACATTGCAGAATACAAGAAAAGTTATTTTGTGCTATTACAATCACACATAAAAAAGTTATGACGATTTGAAGGCGCAATTTCGGGCAATGAAAAAAAAAAACTAAAAAAATCATATTTCAATTACCGTGACACTTAGGACATAGGGTCTAAGCGTGAAAAATTAGCAAATGACCCCCTCATTCCCCCCAAATAAATGTGTCAGACCATGCGCCAAACACCCTCCTGTTTCTCCATTTATTTAATTATCCTCCCCATAATCGTCTACTTTTGAGCTCGCCTTCCTATTTTTGTACCCACTGCAGTACGTCCACTTCTCGATTCTTTACCAGTCTTCCTGCATTTCTCGGTCAATTTATAATTTGCTAGCTCGCTCTATTGCCAGCTCTACTCCTTCATAGCTAATTTATATGTGAGACAACGTTACATTTCCTAGTAGGGCTCTTTCAGGCTGCCTTACCAGGGCAGTCAGGCAACCTGAACGGGCCCTGATTTGTCACCCATCAAAATTTCTACGCGGGTTCATTTTCTTTCCCCATTTTGTTGGATTTCCATTTGTAATGAATCTAGCTTCCTCACTCAAGCAAACCTTTGAATCGAAAAATCTTGATACCGAACTCCGTCATTCAAGACTACAATGAGTCAGGGAAGTGTCGAATGCAAAGTTGAGCGGGAGACGAGTGTAATGCATTCAACATATCAGGTGGCCATATGCAGGGTGTCCCTCTTATCTCTGCCACCCGAAATAACTCAGTTATTATCGAGGTAACAAAAAATGTCCCAAACAAAAGTTGCACGGTGTGAAGGGGGCCATCAAATGCGACCAATTTTTTTTTATTTCGGTGGAGGCGCTGACGCCCAGTGAAGGTCGCCTGGTCAAGGTCAGTATCGATTATACACATCTAAATATCTCGGATCACTAGCGAATATTTGATAGTGATCCGAGATATTTAGATTTGTATTTCATTTTAATAGGCGACCGTGAATGATCTTGAACGACTTTGACCTCCTAATGTTTTTTATGCGGCTTGAGGTGCTTCACAAGATGGTTGAAAAAAAAGTACCATTCGATTTTAAAAAATGGGGGTGACCTTCACTGTGCGTCAGCGCCTCCACCGAAATAAAAAAAATTGTTGCATTTGATGGCCCTCTTCACGCCGTACGATCATTAATAATATTATATATTATTATTGATATTATTATAGTCATAGTTGTTGTTGTGCACACTAGTCTCGAAATAAACAAAATCACCTCTCGTTAAATATAATGGGTAAGGTTCCGAAGACCCCCTCCCCACGGTCGAGCTGTAATTTTGCACAAACCTTCCTTTTAATATTTTAAGACAACCCCTAAAGGGATTTTCGGCGACGCGCAATAGTTATTGGGTTTGGGTTTTGCTTTGTTTGGTTTGATTTGTGTGTTTTTTTGGGTAGTTTTGTTTGAACAAAACAGAGACCGCGACACACTTATGGGTATTGACGGAGACATAGCAGATATAGATGTAATCGGCGCACTCTAAAAAAGAAGTTTAAAATTCAATATCTCCAAAACAATTGCGAGTCACCAAAAATCCCTTTAGGGGTTGTCTTAAGGCTTACGGCCAGAGTAGAATTTTCAAAACATCGATTTTTTTTGCTAAAACGGTGCTTTATCATCATAAAAACAAGTTACTATTCGATTTATAGCAAAAAAAAATTCGACGACTTTGAGCGTATAGCGCAAGCCTACCTCTGACACGGCCATAGTACCTCATACTTTAAACGCGTTTTTTCTCGAAACAGCTTTTTTCCAATTGGCGTGACAAATAACTTCAACAATTTTCACTCGATTAACTTTAAATTTAAAAGTTATGTTCCTAACGTCATTTCGCAGAGAAGTACGTACAGAATTTCTGATTAATCGAAAATTTTTCATTTTATGAGCAGTTTTACACGATTTTTTTTACTGAAAATTCATTCAAATACATACAGCTTTTGAATAAAACAATATTTTTTAAATTCTGTACGTACTTCTCTAGGTATTCTAATGTAGAGTGACGAGAATTTTTATTTTTTGTTTGGCCGCAAAGCGCCTAAAAAAAGAAAAGAAAATATTAGTAGTCGGCCATTTTGTGCATCGAAAAAAATATATTTTTTTTCTAACAGCTTGATATTCATACTAAATAGATGTGTTATTAATATTATAAGTGATCAGTATTTCATATGAAAAAAAATTGTTAAATTCGCACATGATTTTATAGCCGCTACTGTGGCCTTACCCCTTAAAATATTAAAAGGAAAGTTTGTGCAAAATTTCAGCTCAATCGCCGGGGAGGGGAGGGCAAAACTTTACCCTTAAAAAAAACTTTAAAATTCGATATCTTAAAAACTATTGCGAATCTCCAAAAATCTCTTCAGAGGTTGTCTTAAAATATTAGGAGGAGGGTTTGTGCAAAATTTCAGCTCGAATAAATATTTTCCACGACTTGCACGAATATTTTCCACCAACCTATACATGAATATTTTCCACGACTCGACAGCAACAAAATTCTTTTTTTTGTTCCTTACAGAGGACCAGATTCTTCATTACAGAACCGACGATGATTTTCTCGTAATATTTCTTCGCCCGTGCAAATTTTATGCCGAGAGCGCGTACGCGCTTATGCAGAGAATCGCCGAATTCAAAGTGAAACACGCGGCGCCATCCTTGATAATCTGCTGCCGCGTGACGAACGCACCGCAATTATAGAGGGTAACCTCGTTAACCTATCGAAGAATCGCGATCACAAGAAGAGACGCATCCTTGTGATACACAGCGGAAGTTCCTGGGATCCTTCGAAAGTCAGCGCCGATCAGGTGTTCCGAATTCTTTATCTTAATCACGAGGCCACGGCCCGAGTCGAAATTTTTAGCCTCCTCTGAACCCTCACAGGACCTATTTCTTTTGTAATACATAAGCCGCCAGCCTCCGTTGAACATGCAGAGACCTCCTCTTGGCTCACAGTAGCCTCTGCTAGACCTCCCAAACCTTCTCTCGACCCCAGTTTCAGTGAAACGTGCAGAGCACAAGCCTCCTTAACCTGCTTTCAACCTCAAACTGTTGCCTCGACCCCACCTAACCTGCTTTCGGCCCAAATTCGATATCTCCTCCATCATCATTCCATTGTGGCCTGGTCGGTAACCCGTTCGATGACGAAAATAATACGAAATTAATAAAAATACATCGTCCCCTTATCAAATTATTAGTGCAATATTAATATGCGAAAACAATCAAATTTTCTCAATATCGATTTATTATTATTTTATAGGCAATTCATAAAAGAATGCTTGTATATACAGTCTTACTCCAATTCTATCGGATTAATGGGCGTTTTCCTGGCAGAAAAAATCTCACAGGAAAATTCTTAAAAAATGTCAGTCTATCCAGTATAAGCTTACGCGACGTTTTTCGTCCTTGACATTTCTTCTTAAACCCTCTAGTTCTTGAGTTACATTGCATTATCTAGAATTAGTCATTTTTAGCAAAAAATGAAATAACATTGCGAAAAAAATCGTACAGAACTTTATAAAAACGCAAATGGAGTTCTTGCTACCCCGTTCAAGTTTATCATGGATGAACGTAACAAATTTTTTTGCATAAGTCATGCGCCCAATTCTCGATGGTCGAAAAAAAGCCGAAAATCAGTCACGTATAAAAGTGCGTACCGGGTCGAAAAGAAAATTATAAAAAAATATTTCAGAAAAGCAATATAAAGCTGAATTTATTCCCGTCAAAACGCTGTTCGGTAAATTTGGTTATCTTTTTTTTACGAAGCTATGTAACTTTTCGTGCAGCAAGAAATATCGACTGGTGTATCCAAACTTTTAAGCGACGGTATATATTATATAATACTATATATATATATTATACTCGACATATGTGGTTGCATTAATATATTCGAATATACACTACCAGTCAAAAATATTCAGACACTTCAGATAACTGCAAAACTTAATATCACTTTGGATCATTGCAAACTTATGGTAGAATAATAATTATTTTACGAAGATACTATAAAGCACTGTATAATTACTTAATTATATAGATCTTTATAGTATGTTCGTGAAATAATAAATGAAATTAATTATATTACTCTAACATTATTTGGCAATTATCCAGCGCTCAAAAGTTTTGCGATTATGTGGAGTGTCCGAAAACTTTTGGCTGGCAGTGTAGATCTAAATAACATATAATGTTGATATCTATATGGAACGTCAGGGTGTTAATTATAGTCTATTTCATGTTTTAAAGGATTGAAATTGTCGGTTTAGATTTCAACCTCATTCGATTTTTTTGTTTGTTTTGTTTTTTTTTGTTTATTCAATAATGAGTTGATAAATGGCGACGGCCGATTACCGTCGATTTTAAATAAAATGTTTGATTTTTTTTTGTTTTCATTTTTAGCACGTCGAAAATTTAAAAAATATTTACACGTGTATGTATGAAGCATATTTTTATTTTTTTCCGCTAAATAATTATGATATTAACTAACCGCGTCTATTTGATTCTTTTTTATTTTAATTAACTAGATTTTTCATAGAACCAAATTTTTCCTATTGCATTCCATTATTAAAATTATTGATTTCAAAAATGTTTATTTATAGAAAATGAATCTATTTAATATCGTCCAATAACTACATATTTTATTTGATCCTAATAAATCTGTGATTCGGTTTCATGAGTTCAACATCTTTATCTGTTCAAAAAAACAATTTAGTTAAGTTCACTGAATGGATCTAGTTATTTTTGTTAAATTTACCTTATATAGAATTTTCTTAGAGTTAACCATTTTTCTATTCGATTGAACTAATGGTCCATCTTTATTGTAACACTCATATAAAAGGAGCGATGGGCAGAGAAGGTGGAGAGAGAGGAATTTTATATATATGTATATTAGACTGATTCAAAAAAAAAATTTCCTTCTGGATTCTCGTGCTATTGTTGGGCACTGATAAAACAAAATTTCTCTAAAAAGATGGGCGCGGTCACTCAATTTTTAGAGGTGGCTATCTCGACTTTTTTGTTTTTGAATTTTTTTTAACGAACGTATTGCATTTAAGCATAGTCATGGCTTCGGATTACGGATAAAAATCACATCCAGCAGCTTTTTCGTAACAAAAATAAACTCTAACAATTTGAAAAGGGTGCAATTTTCACAATTCAAATCCAGGTAGATCAATAATGGCGTCTATACTACTCTCGTTATTCATGTAGATTTATTTATACGCATTAACATTTCGCACTTTTTACGAAAAATTAAATTATAAGCTTTTATTCATAAATCGTATATTTACATTTTCAAAATGCTACGCTTATATTATCTTCAAACTCATTCACATTTCTTCCCAGCCATTCTCAAGTTCGTTAACATTTTGGGCAGAACGAAAATGTGCTACGTTGAACAGTTTGTCCAAATCTCTCTTAAATTTACGCTCCTTCGATATTTGTGACGGCAAATTCTTTTTAACTCGATTTTTTAAAAGTTGTTTCCAGACTAGATGGAGGTTTATTGATTTCAAGATTGCGTTATTCAATCGACGCGTTGGAATTTCAGCACATTTCCATTGTTCGAAAATTTATTTCATCGTTTCGTGTGCACTTCGACGTATGGTCAGTTTTTCTCTGTTATGTTTGTAAAAGAACAAACTCAAAACTTTTCCGATTTTTATCCGTAATCCGAAGCCATGACTAGGTTTAAATGCAATACGTTCGTTAAAAAAAATTCAAATACAAAAAAGTCGAGATAGCCACCTCTAAAAATTGAGTGACCGCGCCCATCTTTTTAGAGAAATTTTGTTTTATCAGTGCCCAACAATAGCACGAGAATCCAGAAGGAAATTTTTTTTTTTGAATCAGTCTAATGTATATGTATATGTTTGTTTGTTTGAAATATCAATAGCATGTTATTCGATGAAACTCTCTAATTATCACAATCATATTAACTAATTCATATAGCTTATGCGATACAACAAATAGTTAGAGGTAATCATTTGGTCTCTTATGCCATATCAGCGACCAAAATGTTATAAGCACTCGGTAGCATAGGGGCAGCGGAGCGTAGTTATGAGTAGGTAGGACTAGGTTCAAGGCGCATATAGGGCAAATATTTTCTTCGAAAAAAATCATTTCTAAAGGCCAGGGAATGACGAATTACGATGAAAAATCCTTGTGGTAAAGCTCTTAATTAAGGAGTTCATTTTATTTTCGATTTACGAAATATTTTATGTATATAGTACACTTAGCTTTACAGTGTACATTGTAAGCAAATAATAATTAATTTGAATCGCATCTTTATTAATATATATAAATATCTTTGAAAGAAATATGATCGTAGTAGGCTGTGAGACAAGGAAAAAACCTTTTTTATTTAAATACATTCTATATAAATTAATTTTTTTGTTTAGCAGTGTACAGTAGGCCGAAAGGGGGGGCAGTAGGTTCTGCGCGAGCGCTCGAAGTAGGCCGACCTGAGGTTCCGTAGGTTCAATTGTGAACCTCACTGACCTCCTTTGAGTCAAAAAGTCTACTTTCTGCCATGCCGGAGGTTCTCGAGCCCGAAAGTCAGGTAAAACCGCGACTTTTCATTCTCAAATCGTACAAATGACAAAGAAGAAGGGGATTTTTATTGGTTTGCATTATGGGGAAAAAACGTAAGAAAAAAAATGTATATAGTAACGGAATAATAATGATTATTTTTGTATATTTCTTTTTATTATAGTTTATGTCTTAAAGTTTTTATTATTCCAATTGGTTTAATTAGTTTTATTATACCCCTTTTGAGTGTTTACATCGAATTACTCTTCTTCATTTTAATTATTTTCCTTTGCGATCTTCGTTATTGTTACAATTATAATAATAATTATTCCTACTATATTTGCTTTTCATTATTCTTCCTCTTATTTTTTATTTTATTTTTTTGTTAATTATCATTAACCCAAACAAACTCACTATATTCCTTTTTATTATTTTTGTTCTTATTCTTCGTTTATTGTTATTATTATCGGTATATTTTTTATAATAACTTTGCAGCTTGTTATATTCAACGGTGAAAAATAATATTCAGGTACGCGGGGTCGTTGTAATAATGGATTACGATGGTTTGTCGATGAAACAAGTAATGGGCCTCACACCTACGCACTGCGTGAGGCTACTTTCGTTCATTCAAGACGCGATTCCCCTAAGACTGAAGGAGGTTCACTTCGTGAAGTAGCCGTTCCTCTTCAAAATCGTGTGGCGAATGTTAACGCCTCTGATTCGGGAAAAACTGAGGAACCGCATGTTCTTCCATGGTTCGAATATGAGCTCCCTTTACAATCATCTGGCGCCTAGTCATTTGCCAAAAAATTACACGTCGGCCGTTTGGTATCCGACTCTTGAAAAATGCGAGGACAATATGAAGCGTGAGTATTCCAAACGTGATCTGGACGTTTTTTCATTTTTCTTTTTCATTTTTATTGGAAAATTCGAATTTTTTATTTATTTTTGTTTGACAAAGTAATAGTATTTTTTTATTTTCATTTGATTGATTAATAGTTTTTGTCCAATTCTTAATTCGATAGATAATAGTATTTTATTAATTTTTATTTTGAGAATCAACTTATTTATTGTGAGAATTTTAACAATGATTTATATTAAGAATTAAATTATTTTTCATTTTTATTTTTAGAACTAATAGAACTCTTCAACTTTTACTTAAATAGTTAATTTTAATTTCTAATTATTAATTGGAAAAATGTACAGTATTTTTTAAATCGTCATTTAAGTAAAAACAAATATTGTTCTCCTAATTTTAAAAATATTTAAAATTCCGATAAAAGCGTTGAATTCGTACGGAAATTTTTTACAAATTATTTTCATCGGATTGCTTGTTTTTCAGAAAAGCTGTTATATAAAATTGCATTCGTAAAATTTTAGCACCTGCCGCAAGTTGAATGAAAATAAAAATTCTCGATCTTCTTTTTTTATTATTATTTTTCGGTTCTATTATACAATAATGCTATGAAGCGAGAGAATATTATTTATGGACGATGCACTCAATTGCTCAGGACCAAGAATTGCTAGAGCCACCCACGTATTGTTTTCTCACCTATTACGTCTGCCACTCTCCCTCTCTCTTGCCTCAATATATCGCAAACGCATGATAAACCGTATCCAACCTAATCTAATCTAATCTCTCTCTTTCTCTTCCTGAATGACGCAATTTAATTAACGCAACAACGAAACCAAAAATACAAGACAAAAAAAATATATATTAAAATGTCCGTGTGCGTACGGAAAACGAAAAAAAAAAACATTTAGAGAGAAACAATTTTTTTTTCAGCATGGAACACTTACGGTCGCGTAACGTGGCAGTAATCGTCTCTTCTCAAAGCAATCGTGCCAATTAGAAACCTTCACGTAGTCATCGTGCAGGCCGGGCCAAGGATTTCGAAAAAAACAAAGAAGGAGAATGCAAAATAGCATTGAAAAAAATGGATGACGAATAAAAATACGAACAAAAAATACTATACCAAAGGAAAGAAGACATATATGTGTGTGTGTATATATATATATATATATATATATATATATATATATATATATAGTCCTATATAGTAATATCCTGTCTCAAAAATAAAAAAAAAAAAAATTTCTGTAATATAAATGCATATATCTATATATACATATATACATATATATGACAAAAAATCAATTTTTAAAACTTATTATATATATATATATATAAATTAAAAAATTGATTTTCTGTAATATATATGTATATATATATGCATATATATTACAGAAATTTTTTTATTTTTATTTTTGAGACTTAGGATATGTTTCATTACCACTTTTAGCTGTTACATGATATTTAAAAAAATTATTAATCTTTAAAAATATTGGCGGTGTGGCACGTTCTTCCAAACGCGCTGCGAAGGATATTGTCAGACGGCGTGACACGTAGCGTCAGTGCGTATAATCTGAAAAAAAGAGCACGAAGATTTTTCTTCCATTAATACTCGTACGCAGAATATGAACCAAGAAAAGTGAGAAATGTTGAAAATCGATGAAATGGTACGCTTTGAAACAAAAAGATTGAATTTTCCGGAAGAATAGCTACATTTTGCAAACAAAAATTACTTTTCTTTAATTTTCAAAAACATTAAGGGCCATGTTTTAGACAATGAGGTTAGGAAGATTTATACCCAGTTTCATCAGAATCGGTCGATTAGTTTTTTAGCTATACGCCACGCCAGTTTTGAAAATTGCAGTTGAGAAGACCGCGCCATAACCCCGCCAGGTTTGAAGATAAATTTTAGGGAGACTTTGTCCTTGGAGTGCCATATTTCAGGTGTTTACATTTTATTTTTTTTTAAAGGACACGAGTAAAGCTTTTTGATTGCGGTTTTTTTCTTGCTTTTATTCATGATATACAGAACGTTAAAAAAAGAAATTTTTGAAAAAAAAAACAAAATGGCGGCCGTTGCAGCTCCGCGAAAACGGGTCCTCAAATCGCGGGAGGTAAACGGCTGACATCACGGCCCCCTCTTGTTGATCTAAAACACAAATTCAAAGCATATTATCAATCTGTGACCCTTTGGTCATGGAATGACGGATGGGTTTTTCGTTTAGTACAAATTTCGGAAAATGGCGGCAATTAAAAAAAATCGACTTTTCGCGTTTTTTTCGCATAAAAAGATAAATAATAAATGCAAAAATATATCTATCGAAAAAACAATCCGTCATTCCGTGAAGACATATTTTCTGAGTATACTCTCTAAATTTTAGATCGATATGTTAATTACAGCGATCAGGAGAATGTCAGCCATTTTTTAAAACGTGTTTTCGAGAAAAACGCGTTTAAAGTTTTGTAATGTGTTTACACAAATGTGTTTACACAAATGTGTTTATAATTACCGCTAATCGGCAATGCCTGGTTCATAGAGGCATCCCTCCTCTTCTTTTAGCTGCTCATGTTGAGCCGCTAACATCTCCCGCTAAATTTCAAGGACAAAGTCTCCCTTAAAAAAATATCACGTAACATCTAAAAGTAGTAAAAAAAACACACACCAAAAGTCTCAAAAATGGTGAAGAAATCTTTCCTTTGAAAAAAAACATGAGGATCAGCAAATTTTTTCTTCGCTCAAAGATACTCCATCCTTAATTGGGAAGGGTAATCACGTAAAAAGCCGCAAGAGTTTTGTCTTGAGCAACGTTGGAGCTCAGGAAATAAAAAAAATCTATATATATATATATTGTTCGATACGTTAATAAAGTTTCGATAAATTGCCGTAATTAGACGACGCGGGGGAGACGATTGAAAAGTTGTAAAAGACCCAGCGAGCAATTTTATTTCGCGCTAGAGAAAATTAAGGAACATCGACGAAAAAAAAATGTCAAACAATAATAAAACAGAGAATAAAAATAAAGGAGAAGGAAAAAAATATCAAAAAACGGTACGACCCGCACTATTTTTTCTCCGATGCACGTCACGACGATTATGTTCGTTGAAAATCAACGCGTCTGACGTAATCTCGCGCGGGACGCAAAGACGCAAAAAATCAAAAAATAAGGACAAAAAACAATAACGCCCGAAAAAAAACCGAGGTAAAATGAAAATGTGAGATTGGATCGGGGTGAGGACCGTTATTATTACGCTCGTTTTATTAAAGTCACAAATGCCTTGCCTTGTCACTTGTGTCCACCTCGTCGTTCCATTTGGATCGTGTGTATATATATATATGTATATAAACACAAAAACTTTTCATTTGATCGCGATCACACTAATTATTCTTCACGAGATGGAAAATATGTATAGGCGATTTTGGTTATCCTTTTTCGTTTTACACCGGGGTGATCTAATTTCCACTGTTCACCTAATCTGAATTTCATACTCAATATTTAATTTTTTTCCATTGCATATATCCTTTCGATCAATCTTTAAATAGGTGGCGCATTTTTTTTAAATGCATTCGGCGAAAAAAAACAGGTATGCGATATTTATATCCATTTGGTTAAAATGTAAGGTCTCATGTGTAATTACGAGGTATACTTACGTATAACAAAAATGCATACATATATGTATATATATATATATGTGTGTGTGTGTGTGTGTGTGTGTTTTTGTGTGTGTGTAAATCGCGGTATATGAGTTACATAAATGGCATAATTATATACGCTACGTGTACTCGTTTTTGTCCTCGAACGCTCAATTTTCCCTGGCAAACACTGCTCATCACAAACATACACAATATATTTTTTTTAAGTCTTATCATTGTGGATATATATTTTTACCGTATTATTAAGAGAAAAATCCTTGATCTGGGTATTTTTTTCGTGTGACAAAGAAAATAATCCAGGCGATAGAATGCCTGACGAACATAAATGACGAGGAACAAAAAAAGGAAAAGATCTACACAATCGTCGATTTGGCCTCGAAAGTCTCTGTGGACTAATGTAAGACAGTTGCAATCGCCAGGGATCACGCATTTGCCTGCCAGCTGCAGGTTGCCTGCGTATTATAGCGCGGAGTGTACGTGATAGCACGAATAGAACTCTCGATCACGGATTCGGCACCCTGGTAAACGGGCCAATCTCGCCAACGACTGTTTCGAGTTCACATACGAATGTTTAATTTTCGTGGTTGAACACGGAACACTCTCGATTTCTTGCATACCCCCATCTATATATATATATATATATATATATATATATATATATATATATATATATAGAGGGTGAGGCCTTTTAACGTGATCACCTCAAATATCTCCGTTGCCTTAAGAGTGACGAAAAAATGTAAGGAGGTAATTTGATTGATGTCGAAGGGCTGATACAGTGGTGAAAATGTTATTTTTATCAACGTCATCAATAGCTTTTCAAATGAGAACCTGTTTTTTTGTATTAAGACGTTGTAGCTGATATTCAGACGAATCCAACGACCTATTATATCATGACCTTGAATGGATTTTTCACCAAAATATTGTGGCGATCTTGAGAACGGAAAAATGAATTTTTCACCGCTGTATCAGCCCTTCGAAATCAATCAAATTACCTCATGACATTTTTTTCGTCACTCTCAAGGCAACGGAGATATTTTGGGTGGTCACACAATGCTTTTTAAACACAATGGTCCATATATTAGAAGCCGTTATCAAAAATCACAACAAAAAAACGGAAAAACAACAAAAGCACGCCTCCGGCGGATGATGAATTTTTTTTCGCAACGTTTGGCGGTGGACATTTTCCAGCTTAAACGATCCGTCTGAAATCGAAAAACCAAACGGATTATTCAAGTTAACCATAAGTACGAGTCGTTGACGATCGTCGATTTTTTAAATCTTTTTTTTAACAACGTGGCGACGATTTGAAACTCGAGCATACGAAATTTATGAAAAAAGGCGTCATTTTTTCATAACTATTGAAAAATGAATATCGCTTTTAAACAAGTGAGATCGTCAACGACCTTTAAATGTTCCTAATCATATCTTCTGTAAATTTGGAAACGATCCATCGAGTGGTTCTCGAGATATTATGTCCACTCACTTTGAAAACAGTGTTTTGAGAAAAACGCTTTTAAAATATGTAGCTCATTCAATTTTAGGAATGTTCCCATTAATTTTTCAGGAAATACAGTCGAACCTCAATATAACGAATCTCAAGGGAAGTTCGATACATCGAGTTTTTGTTAAATAGAGGTTTCGTTATACCGAAGTCATGTTCCTTAAAATGTGAAATGTTAAACACGGAAAGGAATGGACAAATCTTCGTTATATCGAGGATTTCGTTATATCAAGGATTTTGTTATATCGGGGTTCGTTATATCGAGGTTCAACTGTATAGCTAATAGGTGATACTATAGAATAAGAATATTTTTAGGAAATGCCATTTTTTACACACCCAGGTAGATGGAGTCTGTTCGATTAACAAATAAATATAATTTTATAGACAATCATCCCCTGGAACCATCGCTATAACTAACGCTTCGCACGATAATTAACCAAATCGAGTAAAATATTGTTACGAATCTAGTGTCTTTCCGGTTACAGTCAAATCATGTTTCCTTGACCGGAAGCGAAGCCGGAAATCATATTCTGATAAACTTTATTTCTTATCAGTCCTCGATATCGAAAAAAAAATATAATAAAATAAGAAAAAGAATTGAAAAAACAACGTGAACGTTCCCCCAAATTATCGAGGCTCTACCTACCGACCTAATTTCTCATCAGGTTTGAGCAACTCGTAATTGCGGTCTCACGTAGGGCCCCAGTAGGGCCAGATTCAGTCATATGTTTGTGTGCGCGCGCCGTTGCAACCCCGCGTCGACTATTGTGTACCCGTACATTTTTTCCCCCTCACCTCGCACCAGACTATCCAACGGGTGACATTCCCCCCCAAAAAAAACGAAATACGAGACGAGTTCAATGTCGCACAAAAGGGTCGAAAATGGTTCGTCGAGGAAAAGTGCGCGATAACTCGGTGTCGTTTGAGTTGGCGAAACGAAACGGGGGGAAAAGAAAAGAACGGCGGGAAAATGGGATGGACGGACATTAACATTCGAGGTGGTTATGTTACGATCGGTCAATTACGGATCGGGAAACATGACACTGCAGAATCAGGAACAAATATTGGTAACGGTATCGGTTCGGAAGGCCTACCCATTGTGAACTACGTTGAAATTGGTTGTGTAGACCTTAGTGATAATTATCGCGAAAAGATCGAGGAGGTCATTAAGGAACGTAATCCCCGAAAAAGAAGTACTAACAAACATCGAAATGAAAATTGTACTTCAACACGCTCGTTTTTCTATACCAACTACGACTCCCCGTGAACGAAAAAACGATTTTTGATGCTCAAATCAACGAACGGTTACGTCGATGATGTTTCGGCATTTGATGTTTCGGCAAATTTAGATTGTACATATCTCACGGGCATCCTGAATAACACGCGAGTACTTTCCGTGGCCTAAATCGGGAATTCAATGAATAAGCATTTTCGTTGCTAAATATAGTAACATATTAACAGAATCAGCAAATGGCGTGAGTCATTTGGTTGTAGAGATCGCTACTAGAAAAGACTTACTGTAACGCTGCAATTCGCCAGGAGGGACTATGCTAAATAAAGCTCAAGATAGGTGTGGTGCCTGTGGGATTAAGGAGGCTTTTGACGCTACGAAAAGTGCGATGTATCACAGAGGAATCAATGAACAAAGATTGTCTGTTGATTCAAACGTTTATTCGAATTTTCATTAGAATATGGAACACTTTTGCACAGGATTCATTTTAGTTCCGGGCTTGCATTTGAAGTCATCCGCGAATTCTTGCCTATTCGCGAAAGCACCGTTAACGCGCTGCTTAGCAGGGGTGTCTGGTAACAGCGTAACCGAAATCCTCAACCTCGGCTTTTCCTCTTTCCTACACCACGCGTTAGCCATGCTGATCCAAAACATTTGTTTCAGTGTATAAGATAGTCCGGGCAATGCCTGTTCCTCTCTGTTTTGGCCAGCCCAATGAAGGTACGCGTGATACGCCAATTTGAGGCCGATATTATCAGCTGCGTTCTGGACTGCAACTCGTTGCCCGTCCAGCTGCGCAAATTACAAGGTATTTCAATTAATCACCCACAATGAAAGATAGTCGAACAGTTTTTTTTTCTTCAGGTGGTCCTTCGTATGGTCCGGCGAGATTTTGTGAAAGCGGCCCTTTCAATTTTACCCCACATTTGTCAGTGCGCCAGTCTCGGTTCCCAACCCCCAGAGTGTTGCCCACAGCCATTCGTTTCTGAAGCCCCGCGGTATCGGATTTTCAGGAGGGCACAGGGAAACTGGGTACGTTATGTCTTGGCACGGCCGTTTTGGCACGAGATGTTTTGGCGCCGGAACGTGTTGACGCGGGCACGTTTTGGCACTTTCTTCCTTGCGCAAGGACGTTTGGGCCCGACGACGCTTCAGTGCGAGGACCTTTTGGTGTGGGGACGCTTTTGCACGAATGTACTGGCGTACAAGAAAATCCGAATGAAGTGAAATAAACCACAACAACACAGAATGCATACGCGCACACACACACACACGATTTGTACTTATGCAGGGAATACGTACCGAAACAAACCCAAACAAACCCCAACAAGCCCAAACAAAAAAAAACCCAAAAATTAAAACAGCAAAACCAACAAAAAAACAACAAAGCCCTACAAGCCCGAACAAAAAAAAACAACAAACAAACAAAAATGTATTTTTTAATTTGGCTGATATTTTTATCTATTTTATATTGATTGCAAGGAGTATTCATTCTTTTTACAAATGTATTCCTCAAACAGCTCAAGACTTAGGCCTATGACATATGGTTTATCATCGACCCACGATTCGTGGTGCTAAACGAACTTGCGCTGATGCCGGAACATCGTGACATCAAAACGTTTCCGCGCCAAAACATCTCCGCGCCAAAACGTCCTGGCGACTAAACGTCCTCGCGCCAAAACGTCCCTGCGACAAACGTCCTCGCGCCAAAACGTTCTTGCGACTAAACGTCCCCGCGCTAAAACGTCCTTGCGACTAAACGTCCTCCCCATGGAGGGTGATCGGTAGTGGCCACTGATTGGCCGATGCTCGACGCCAAGCTTGCCAACATTGGCACTCGAGCTTGGCCCGATCATCGACCGAGCCTTGGATGATAAGAGCGGCCCGATATTCGCAATCAATATTGGCCCTAGAATGGCTTATGAGAATCGGCCGAGCATCACGTAGGAGTTCATTCGAGAATCGGCCAACAATAAGCCCCCTCAAGATTGCCATCATTGGCACTCGAGCTTGGCCCGATTATCGACCGAGTCTTGGCAGATAATTGTGACCCAATACAGATCACCAAAATTGGTCCTGCACTGCCAAAAAAAAAAAATTAATTATTTTTTGTATTGTAATTCGTCATTACCTGATCTTTCGAAATGATTAGTTCGAAGAAAATATTTCGCCCATATGGGGCTCGAACCTTGAACTTCCCTACTCATAGCCAAACACGCTGCCCCTATGCTACCGAGAACTTGTGACATTTGAATCGCAGATATGACATAAGATGCCAAATGGATTCTCATCATTATTTGTATCACATAAAGTATATCAATTAGTTAATATCATTGTGATAATTAGAGAGTGTTATCGAATGACATGTTATAGAATTTTCAAACCTAACCTATATATATAATTCCTCTCTCTCCACCTTCTCTACCCCCACAACCCGTTAATACGTTCGTTGCAATAAAGACAGACCATTAGTTCATTAGTTCGAGTTTAATTTGAATAAATAAATATATATTTTTTTTTTTTATTTCGAGTTTTACTTGCACAGCCTTTTCGGCTTTTTACAAGGCTCCACTTATATGTCCACCGCTCTACACTTGTTCTTTCTCTCCATCATCCCCCCTCCCCATTGCGGCCGCAGCCGACTTCCCCCTCTGTATTATATTCATCATGACATTTCTGTCATGGATATAGGGAAACTGCGGAAAACCTATACCAATACAGCCGGTCACGAGTTCGCTTCCCAGCCTCGGAGCTAGTCGCGCGTTTCGTCGAGAAATAGCTCACAGGCTACAGTCATACCCATCCGACACACACACGTACCGGTCCGTGTGCGCGACATCTGTGTACAACTGGAGCTACGTTACGCCTGTGTTTTTATTTCTCGACGAAACTACGAGACGGTGATTCGAACCCGCGGCCTCCCGATGTGTTGATTTCAGAGGCAAGCACTCTAACCACTAGACCAACACATCGGTTAATAAATAAATATATTTAAAATGAATAATTCCAATAATGGAATGCAATAGGAAAAATTTGATTTCACGAAAAATCTAGTTAATTCAAATAAAAAATAAATAAATAAACGCGGTTAGTTAATATTAATAGAATTTTTCTGTCAGTGTAGGATGGTTCATAAAAATCGGCAGAATATCGCGTATGAGCTCGTTCGAGAATCGGCCAACAATGGGTGCATTGATTTGGTAATATATTTGTTAAGAATAATGTCCAATGGACTCGTAAAAAGTATTTATCTCGTCTCTCAATGACTTCAACGCGAAACAATGAATCGTCAATATACGAATTGCGGTTCGATCATGCGTTACTCGGCCGAACATTGGCCTCGTATCGGCAAAAACATGATTGGCGAGTCTATACTTCGCCAAACATCGACCTCGTATCGATAAGCCAATGATTAGAGAGCCTATATTTGGCCGAACATTGTCCTCGTATCGGCAAACCAATGATTCGCGAGTCTATACTTTGCCAAACATCGGCCTCATATCGATAAACCAATAATGAACAAGTCTATACTTGGCCGAACATTGGCCTCGTATTGGCAAACCAATGATTGGCCAGTCTATACTTCGCCAAACATCGGCCTCGTATCGACAAGCTAATGATTAGCAAGTCTACGTTTGGCCGAACATTGGCCGCGTATCGGCAAACCAATGATTGGCCAGTCTATACTTCGCTAAACATTGGCCTCGTATCCACAAACCAATGATTAGCGAGTCTATATTTGGCCGAACATTGGCCTCGTATCAGCAAACCAATGTTGGCTAGTCAATACTCAGCCGAGCATTGGCGTACAATTGGTTAATCGATCATCGTCCCGCCAACATTGGTCCAAGTACTGGCCGTTACGGTTCGGTTGGCGAAACCTACATGGATTGTAGTTCTTCGCATGGGCAGTATTGTGAGTACAGCGAGAGGTGAGGTTTTCCAAATTGTTATACCCGAACAAAGTTTTTTCGGTGGACGTAGGGTAGAAATGGGTTTGCGATACAAAAGTATCCCAAACAAGTTTTCGTCTCTTGGAAAGCGCAGAGAGCACACACTGCGAAGGCCAGCTTTCGCAGTCATTGTACACACAGTTAAAAGCACTGACGCACGGCAATTCATTAATCTTCACGACACTATACATAATTCTCTTAAGCAGTTATGAGCATTTATAGAAAAACTGATGCCAAGCTTGTTCGCGTTGTTCTATGATGAATGCACAATGTTTGGACGTAGAACGTCTGTGATTATTTTTTCTTACCTGCATACGATGCTAAGAGATTTCATGTGTTTAACTTTTATTTTTTGCGTTATTTCCCAAATCGATTGTTGCCGTGTCCATAAAGTCAGAGAATTTTGTGAGGTCTGAATCCGCCATCTAAAGAACCTTCGTCAAATTTATTTTTGGCTCTGAAAAGAGCCGTTTGTTTTTTTTATTTGAATAATATGAGATCAAAGGGATTGAGTACACGGATCAAAAAATGACCTAAACAAAATCGATAGCAAAAAATAACATTAGATTGGTAAAATGTCATTAGATTTTCGATCTGTCGCTGCGTTTTCGCGTAATGTCGATTGAAAGTTAACACTCGTCTGCTAAAAGCCCATCTTACTGTATAAAAAGTCGCAGCGTGTTCGTCAGTCGGTCAGTGGCGTCGAGATCGGCGGCGTCGAATTTTTTTTATCACTCGGCGTCAATACGCTGCCGCGTCTCTTGATTATTCGGAGAGAAGGAAAAACTTAATATTTTCTTAGCGACCCCAAGTAGCATCGGTTAAATCCACCATCCTAATAAATTTAACGTATTGGTAATTAAATATAGAAAATGAAGTATTTCGGTTTTAAAAAGATATAAAAAGTTCCCTTGAAAACATTTTCGATTATTTACCAATCTAAAAAAATCACATTTAAGGCGTTACCCCCCACTTGTAGCGCAAAAAAAGGCCTTTTTCATTAATTTTTTTAAAGAAAACTACAGAACTTTTTTAATCGATCAATATACCATCTTAAAGAACACATCTTGAAGAACTTTCAGTAATTTTTTTATTGAAAAATATTATATTGTTTAGTGGCAAATGGCCGTCAATTAAATAATGTTTTTATATACACGCTTTGCGGTGACCAATATTGGGGCGAAGTGGATCATCTGAAAAAAAAAATGCGGATGGGTTTAGTCAAATATAAGTATAAACTAGTCTTTAATCGAAGGATTTTAAAAAATATTCATTTTTCACAAAATGGCGGACAGTCAAAGTTAATGGTTCGATTTTAACGAAAAAAAACGGCCGTTTTTTGGCTATAAAACGGTTATTTTTTTCGAAAAAAAAATCGAACGATTAAAGACTACATTTTTATGTATTAAATAAGCCTGCAAAATTTCAAGAAGATCGGTTCATTAGTGTTCCAGTAATCTTGGTCACCGACTTCAGAAATGCCATTTTGAGAAAAACGCGTTTACAGTTTCAATTTCAGTTTACACGAAGAAAATATTTTTTTTTTTGTAAGCTTACATAGAGTCATCTATTCCGGGCCCATACAGAAGTTCTTCCGCCGACGATGCCGCTTGCAAAACGGAAATTCGGTGTTGCCTTCGTAACATTCTTCCTTCACGAGTGCTCTCGGCCGCATGTCTCTCTGCCAGTGCAATCCGTGCTTCGTCCATTTTATCAGCGTATGCGTGCGCGTTGTGTCCACAGCTCACTCCGATTGAGTTCAAATAAAACAATAATGATTTTGAACCTTCGTTGAATAGTCCAACGGCAATATAAGCTGCTAAATTTACAACGATTGCTCCACTCGAGACGATTTTTGGGCTGATTTTCCAAATAAGTTGGTTGAAGCTTTCGTTGTTATTTTTATTGAAGCCACCGACGCATCTTTCGAGTAAAGTTTCCTTACTCAGATCGTTGTATATAGGTCTGATGGCATTCAATACATTTGATGGAAGTGGTTTGTAATCGTGTTGGAAAGTCTCGTTTCTCGCCTGAGTTCGTTGATACGAACACCACAATTCTTCACCGGTTGGACATTTCTCATGGTGTGGATTTGCATCGGTTGAACTGTAATAATCGAAGGTCGCCCATATTGCCTCATGCATATCGTGAACAGAAGCAGAATGGCGTCGAATAGCAAGTCCATAGTACACAGTGAGCTTGTCAATAAATTTTCCTATCAGCTGTCCTTTACCACCAAGCTTTTTGTTTTTTTTTTTTTTACTAAATTACGAAGGCAGGATCTCATATGCTTTTGGACGTGACCGATGCATTCTTTTTTTATAACTTCTACGTCGTCATAAGGATGAGAATTTACTAGCCCAGTGTACGTTTTCGAATCTCCGTCTCCAATATAGTAACGGTACAGGACATTATATTTTTCTATTGAACGCTTGAAGATTTCGATAATGGAGTCCACCTCCATTTTTCCCGAGGAGCCTTCGTGATTTGCACTGCAGTTATCTTCGTGTGTTTCGTACCATTCTTCGTATTCCGCATCATTTAGCTTATGTTTCCACGATTCACACATTTTACCATACGCACTTTTTACCACAAGATCAAGTACTTTTCCACTGTAGTAGCCTATGACTGATGTGACTCCGAACAACGAGGTATATCCTCGCTTCCTCCAGGATCCATCTCCGGAAACTGTTAATTGAGGAGTTGCATCGCCTTCTGCATTAGGTGTATCTTCAATTTATTTTCGTACGGCTTTTTTTAAATATTACATCTGCACATGTTTTCACAGACTCATAATTACTTTTCAAAATTATTGAATATGTAGTCTCGGTAGGAAACCTTGGCATGTCCATAAGTCAGCAAAATTTTTGTGCTCCAGCCAATCCTATGCCGAGAACTCGCATGGTGAATATAAATCGACGATTTATTTTATACGAATGTTCCAAAAAAGGAGAAGATGGTATCAAATTATCTGCACATTTCACAACGATTTTGAAGCCTAGTCCTCTTGCACTTGCCGTTTCAAATGTAATATTTCCATTACACGTTTTGCACTTCACTAAATTTGAAATAGCAGTAAACACAACCCAAAAGTTCAAAATCCGATATTCAATATTAGGACTTTGATTCACAGTCATATCAATATTATTTTTCAGTTTCTTCGCAGACGTGATGAAACTTTCAGTTTCCGTTTCGGCCAGGTTGGGGTTAAAAACACCCTTCCTTTTTTTTCGTCGAGATTTCCGTAAATGATCACTGCTTCTTGCTTGTCGCGAACCTTTTTTTCGATCCATTTTTGAATGTAAAATGAACAAAAACTGCGCTTATAATATTATGAACGGCGGAATATACGTCTTATATAGTCGAACTTTCGAGCTACACTGACGAGTTTAGACCATAACAGACAACGAAAATACGTTTTTATAAATTCCAGTCTATTATATGAACGTTGTGAATGCCAGGTATACGACTCTTTTCATCGAACAATGCATTGAAGGTCGGAGGGAGGGTCGAGCGCGCCAGACGGCAGACTAGCCGGTCGTTTACATAACGGATTCTTCTCTTTCAACGCTCATATCTCAGTCAATTTTGTTCGGATCGACTTGAAATCTTCAGGACATATTCTCAGATACTTATACTTCAAAAAAATGCAATAAAAAAATCGATTTTTTCAAAGTCGCAAGTGGGGGTAACCGCTTAACTCGAAATATTTTCCTTTCTTGTTCAGACTATGGTTTTTTTTAGATTGTCAATTTTCCAATTTAAATGTACAAAAGAAGTGAAATTATTATTTATGAAAAAGCCAAGCAAGTTCACTAGAAATGTACAACAAATTCCGAAATTCTAGAAATAATATTTTTCTCAATATTTCTTCTAAAAAAACCATGTGACTATTATAATACAAATTCGTATGACGATTTTTTCATAAAACGTTATTTCACTTCTTTTGTACGTTTTAATTGAAAAAGTAATCATTTAAATAAAACTATTGTTGGAAGTAAAAAAAAAACATTTCGAGTTTAATTCAAATTTTTTAGACAGTAAAACAACCAATAATGTTTTCAGGAGAACTTTTTATTACTTGGCGTTTTTTTATTGTCAAAGTGTTCAAAATTATTTTCTCCAGTCTACCTTTACAAACTTAAAACTCATTTGGCCATTTCTCCGTTTCTGACAAGCCGTTACGTTTCTTCCGTTTGAGCGCCAATCGAGTCTCATCCGGAAGCGCTCGCAAGAAATTACAAATTCGTGGACGATAATTTGACGAGGGAAAGAAATGCAAAAAAACAATGTCTATTCAGAGAACTGTAACGAATAGATGAACATTAGGCACGCTCGAGTGTCGCGAGATCTCTCCCGCAAGACGTACAAAAAAGTAAACGCGGAAAAAAGGATACGTCGCGTTTATTAATGGAGATACGGAGGGTAATGCGTGAGGGGAGGCGCTAAAAGGCGCGATGATCATCGACGATACTAGGTGAAGAAAGAAAATTGAACGAAAATTCACCGACGATATCCCGCGATCCCTAACGCAACTTTATACATACATCTGTATTCGTCTCGTCGTCGTTTGTCGTCGTCTCTTTTGACGCGTTTTCGTGTCAAGCTTTCCGCGGCTAATTCGTTTTGCAAAAATCCTTTAAAATATACGCATATATATATATTAGAGGATATACACAGGATGGCCCGAAATGTAACATCCGAAAGCAAAATCTAGATGCCTCGTAGCAATACCTATTAGAATCAGCCCCATATATGTTGCACGATCTTTTTTACTTTTCGGGGGAAAAAGCATTTTGTAATTTTTCTTCTGTCTGTATGTATTTTTCTCGCGATTTTTTTGCTCGTGTTATCGTTATAAAATACACTGTTGAGCAATAAATAAATGAGCAATTGAACGCTAGCGTTGATCCCTTATATTTTGATTGAAAGTTTGAAAAATAGGTTTGACAGGATCGATCACAAAAGTTCAGATAAAAAAAGCGTGTACTTCCGAAAAGTGGAATCCAAATTTTGATTTTAAATTTGGCATGCACCTTCACGTTAGTGCTATAAGACATCCCTGATGAAAAGGTTTTTGGGCGATTTGCAACAATTTCCGAGAAATATAATTTGTAAAGTTGTTATTTTCGTCCGAGCGAGTAGATCTACATTTAAATAAATTTAAATCTCTTATAACGAATTGACAATTCCACGAGTACCTTGGTGCTTGCGCTCTTGAATTGAACTTTCGTTCTGCAATTCTTCTTTTATTCTTCTTAGACAATTAAAATAGTATGTCCTAATTTAAGATACCGAAGGTGACAGCAGCATCTAGTAAGCTCGTCGCCGGAAAAATGTAAATACCGTCATAAATTGTTTGCAGGAAAAGTTTTTTCAGTCAAATTTATTTTTACGAATTATTTGGCGTGTGCACTTGAGATGGTGCACTTTCACAAAAAAGTCCTCTGCTAAGGACCTCGCAGCAGGTTTTTTTTTCTTATCGTGAATGATCAATGCCTATCTTATGAAGGTGGCAATAACGGATCAACAAATGCGTGCAGAAAACCAGCGTTCTGAGGAAAGGATTAGGCAATAGAGTGGTTTTGTGTCGCAGAAGAATGTGGAAAATCACATGTTTATTTATTTCTTTGCTCCTAAGTTACATTTCGCACGCAGATTTCAAAACATATATCCATGTAACATCTTCAAAAACGAGGACGTTTCGGCGCCCATAAAATTACCGATTGACGTTCCAAATTGGATGACCTGTCCATGGATTTTTCTATGAACGTTTTAAATTTTGCCACGTTTATGAAGTAACAGGCGTTCTTGTTTTTTTCAGGGATCTTGAAAACTATTCCTATGATTTTCCTTTCATAAACCAGTGCTCCACCAATATCGTCCTGCAATAAGAGGTATATGAAGCAAGCTATACAAGTATATGTTCATATATATGGCTGATTTGATATCGGCAGGCAGACGAATGAGCAGGAAGATTCTGATCTAAGACGTCCCTATAGGACTTTTAAGAAGTGAAATCCAAGCGTTTATATTGATACAATAAAGATGATATAGATATCCATCGCAACATAAGCGAAATCTAAAACTCGCACTGTAGAAATATTCGCGAGCAACCTTCCCATTTTTTTTTTGGTCACCTACAATGTAATATAGAACAAATTGCATTCCGTAATTGAGCTACTTTTTGTGACGTTCGAAATGATGCTGTTGTTTGACAAAATACAGAAACCCGCTTCATCGTCAACTACTTCATACAGCTTTGATTATTATTGTTTTTATGATACTTGATCTTGATCATCCACAGATACATCAATGGATTCATTTCATTTCCTTGTGAACAAATCTCACGTAAAATAGAGAACAATGATTCACATGATCAGTGCGGGAAGAGGTTACGTAGCATAAGTACTCACGTTGTTTATTCTTTGGGCGTACCCAAACGTTCCATAAAAGATCTGATCAGAATCGTATGTATTGTTGGATGTTGGGATAATAGGCCTGGTTTTCACATTCAGTTCTTGCAATCCAGTGACCGATCTTTTAGAGCTACGTAGTTGAAATCCAGTAAATGTGGCGAACACGATACCCCGTGGCCCTGCATTTGGCAATTCCATTTGGTTTTGCATTCCGTTCCATACAAAGTGCACTAACTGCAACGTAGCGGAGAAAAACTGGTGAAACGCTCAGCCGGTTAACTTAACATTTATGCGATGACCTTGATTTAGAGGTAACCATGGAACTACAAATGGATCCACATAATTCATCAAATATTACATAAAATGACACATACAAAATTAAAGGAACAGAAAGCTTCTTGCATTTTTTAAGTATATTTTGAAGCGCTGTATCTGTGTGAAAAATGGTCGTACCGAGATAAAAAAAAAGCATTTTGAAGCTTCAAGTTTCTAGTTTTGAGACCTGTCGACAAAAATTTTTAGTGCGCTACACTGGTAGATTGAAGTGCTAGATTTATCGACCACTGATGAAGTGGTAGATTTACTGAAAAGCCGTAAAACGTAAATTTTCTTGTACTCTTTTTTAATATCAATGTTAAGGGTGGAAAAAAATTCTCAAAAACCAATGAAAGAATTTTGTAGGAAATATATTCAAGTTTTCGAAGCTGCCCTTTAAATCCTTGTGCGATCATTGGTTGCTGAGATATCGATGATCACAGACAAAAGGATCTTTTTTCATTCGAGGTCGGATATCTCAGCAGAAAATTGACGTACAGAGACTATTACAAAACGAAATTAAAGCTGAATGAACAGGTCGTTTACATAACGGATTCTTCTCTTTCAACGCTCATATCTCAGTCAATTTTGTTCGGATCGACTTGAAATCTTCAGGACATATTCTCAGATACTTATACTTCAAAAAAATGCAATAAAAAAATCGATTTTTTCAAAGTCGCAAGTGGGGGTAACCGCTTAACTCGAAATATTTTCCTTTCTTGTTCAGACTATGGTTTTTTTTAGATTGTCAATTTTCCAATTTAAATGTACAAAAGAAGTGAAATTATTATTTATGAAAAAGCCAAGCAAGTTCACTAGAAATGTACAACAAATTCCGAAATTCTAGAAATAATATTTTTCTCAATATTTCTTCTAAAAAAACCATGTGACTATTATAATACAAATTCGTATGACGATTTTTTCATAAAACGTTATTTCACTTCTTTTGTACGTTTTAATTGAAAAAGTAATCATTTAAATAAAACTATTGTTGGAAGTAAAAAAAAAACATTTCGAGTTTAATTCAAATTTTTTAGACAGTAAAACAACCAATAATGTTTTCAGGAGAACTTTTTATTACTTGGCGTTTTTTTATTGTCAAAGTGTTCAAAATTATTTTCTCCAGTCTACCTTTACAAACTTAAAACTCATTTGGCCATTTCTCCGTTTCTGACAAGCCGTTACGTTTCTTCCGTTTGAGCGCCAATCGAGTCTCATCCGGAAGCGCTCGCAAGAAATTACAAATTCGTGGACGATAATTTGACGAGGGAAAGAAATGCAAAAAAACAATGTCTATTCAGAGAACTGTAACGAATAGATGAACATTAGGCACGCTCGAGTGTCGCGAGATCTCTCCCGCAAGACGTACAAAAAAGTAAACGCGGAAAAAAGGATACGTCGCGTTTATTAATGGAGATACGGAGGGTAATGCGTGAGGGGAGGCGCTAAAAGGCGCGATGATCATCGACGATACTAGGTGAAGAAAGAAAATTGAACGAAAATTCACCGACGATATCCCGCGATCCCTAACGCAACTTTATACATACATCTGTATTCGTCTCGTCGTCGTTTGTCGTCGTCTCTTTTGACGCGTTTTCGTGTCAAGCTTTCCGCGGCTAATTCGTTTTGCAAAAATCCTTTAAAATATACGCATATATATATATTAGAGGATATACACAGGATGGCCCGAAATGTAACATCCGAAAGCAAAATCTAGATGCCTCGTAGCAATACCTATTAGAATCAGCCCCATATATGTTGCACGATCTTTTTTACTTTTCGGGGGAAAAAGCATTTTGTAATTTTTCTTCTGTCTGTATGTATTTTTCTCGCGATTTTTTTGCTCGTGTTATCGTTATAAAATACACTGTTGAGCAATAAATAAATGAGCAATTGAACGCTAGCGTTGATCCCTTATATTTTGATTGAAAGTTTGAAAAATAGGTTTGACAGGATCGATCACAAAAGTTCAGATAAAAAAAGCGTGTACTTCCGAAAAGTGGAATCCAAATTTTGATTTTAAATTTGGCATGCACCTTCACGTTAGTGCTATAAGACATCCCTGATGAAAAGGTTTTTGGGCGATTTGCAACAATTTCCGAGAAATATAATTTGTAAAGTTGTTATTTTCGTCCGAGCGAGTAGATCTACATTTAAATAAATTTAAATCTCTTATAACGAATTGACAATTCCACGAGTACCTTGGTGCTTGCGCTCTTGAATTGAACTTTCGTTCTGCAATTCTTCCTTTATTCTTCTTAGACAATTAAAATAGTATGTCCTAATTTAAGATACCGAAGGTGACAGCAGCATCTAGTAAGCTCGTCGCCGGAAAAATGTAAATACCGTCATAAATTGTTTGCAGGAAAAGTTTTTTCAGTCAAATTTATTTTTACGAATTATTTGGCGTGTGCACTTGAGATGGTGCACTTTCACAAAAAAGTCCTCTGCTAAGGACCTCGCAGCAGGTTTTTTTTTCTTATCGTGAATGATCAATGCCTATCTTATGAAGGTGGCAATAACGGATCAACAAATGCGTGCAGAAAACCAGCGTTCTGAGGAAAGGATTAGGCAATAGAGTGGTTTTGTGTCGCAGAAGAATGTGGAAAATCACATGTTTATTTATTTCTTTGCTCCTAAGTTACATTTCGCACGCAGATTTCAAAACATATATCCATGTAACATCTTCAAAAACGAGGACGTTTCGGCGCCCATAAAATTACCGATTGACGTTCCAAATTGGATGACCTGTCCATGGATTTTTCTATGAACGTTTTAAATTTTGCCACGTTTATGAAGTAACAGGCGTTCTTGTTTTTTTCAGGGATCTTGAAAACTATTCCTATGATTTTCCTTTCATAAACCAGTGCTCCACCAATATCGTCCTGCAATAAGAGGTATATGAAGCAAGCTATACAAGTATATGTTCATATATATGGCTGATTTGATATCGGCAGGCAGACGAATGAGCAGGAAGATTCTGATCTAAGACGTCCCTATAGGACTTTTAAGAAGTGAAATCCAAGCGTTTATATTGATACAATAAAGATGATATAGATATCCATCGCAACATAAGCGAAATCTAAAACTCGCACTGTAGAAATATTCGCGAGCAACCTTCCCATTTTTTTTTTGGTCACCTACAATGTAATATAGAACAAATTGCATTCCGTAATTGAGCTACTTTTTGTGACGTTCGAAATGATGCTGTTGTTTGACAAAATACAGAAACCCGCTTCATCGTCAATTACTTCATACAGCTTTGATTATTATTGTTTTTATGATACTTGATCTTGATCATCCACAGATACATCAATGGATTCATTTCATTTCCTTGTGAACAAATCTCACGTAAAATAGAGAACAATGATTCACATGATCAGTGCGGGAAGAGGTTACGTAGCATAAGTACTCACGTTGTTTATTCTTTGGGCGTACCCAAACGTTCCATAAAAGATCTGATCAGAATCGTATGTATTGTTGGATGTTGGGATAATAGGCCTGGTTTTCACATTCAGTTCTTGCAATCCAGTGACCGATCTTTTAGAGCTACGTAGTTGAAATCCAGTAAATGTGGCGAACACGATACCCCGTGGCCCTGCATTTGGCAATTCCATTTGGTTTTGCATTCCGTTCCATACAAAGTGCACTAACTGCAACGTAGCGGAGAAAAACTGGTGAAACGCTCAGCCGGTTAACTTAACATTTATGCGATGACCTTGATTTAGAGGTAACCATGGAACTACAAATGGATCCACATAATTCATCAAATATTACATAAAATGACACATACAAAATTAAAGGAACAGAAAGCTTCTTGCATTTTTTAAGTATATTTTGAAGCGCTGTATCTGTGTGAAAAATGGTCGTACCGAGATAAAAAAAAAGCATTTTGAAGCTTCAAGTTTCTAGTTTTGAGACCTGTCGACAAAAATTTTTAGTGCGCTACACTGGTAGATTGAAGTGCTAGATTTATCGACCACTGATGAAGTGGTAGATTTACTGAAAAGCCGTAAAACGTAAATTTTCTTGTACTCTTTTTTAATATCAATGTTAAGGGTGGAAAAAAATTCTCAAAAACCAATGAAAGAATTTTGTAGGAAATATATTCAAGTTTTCGAAGCTGCCCTTTAAATCCTTGTGCGATCATTGGTTGCTGAGATATCGATGATCACAGACAAAAGGATCTTTTTTCATTCGAGGTCGGATATCTCAGCAGAAAATTGACGTACAGAGACTATTACAAAACGAAATTAAAGCTGAATGAACAAGCTGACTAACCTATCCATTGATTTAACTGGAAACAAAACTTCTGAGCTCGTGGAACCTTGAAAAGAAACAAAAAAATTGGGAATTTTTTTTCTCGCGTTATTTCTCATGATTGCGCGATAACTATAGTTCACAAAAAATGTTTGCCGACAGATCTCGAAACTAGAAACTTGAAGCTTTGAAATGCTTTTTTCATCTCGATACGACCAATTTTCACACAGATACAGCGCTTCAAAAAACACTTAAAAAATGTGAGAAGCTTTCGGTTTCTTTAATTTTTTGGACGAGTGTAATTCAGTGGTCCGATATATTAGGAATTCAGATGACGTATAGATTGAGAGTCACAAATCAAAGTGATAGAGAGCGAAGAATAAATATTTTTCGTTCTCATACCTTGACAACAGCAATGTCGCAGGAGGATTTTCCTCTTAGGAATTCATCGTGTGGAATGATTTCTCCTATCTCGTGTCCAACATCTGTTCGGTCGGGTTTGTCCGTACCACTTATCACGCGTGTGGTATAAAGTCGTCTGAATGATTTGTCCAGGACACAGTGTGCCGCGGTCAGAACATGTTGGGTGCTTATAAATGCACCGCTACATACATGGATTCTCCGTCTTAAAGATACGACATAAGGTACGTCTTCAATTGAGACAAGCTTTCCACCACTGGCGCGTTTTAAACGGACACCTACTGTTTCTACGACAATACCTATGAGGATAATTTTTTGTTATTTATCAACTGCTTATTGAATGTTCTGTGCTTTTGAGCGGCAATATTATGAAAGCTTTCGAAGAAAATTGATTGTGGATGATTTTTGCGGTCACATTGAATCGAAAAATGGTGTATTTCTTACGAATTATAGGGAATATGTGCTTATATACCAAAAGCGATAGCTGCTAACTTTGATTTTCGAGATAAAATAAATATGATGCTTCGAAAAATCGGCAAGTAAGATATCCATTACAGGAAAATCAAACTCGGAAGAAAAAAATGACAATTGCTTTGCACAACGCGACACTCCTAACATCCAATAGCGAAACAATATGTTTCAATTAAAATTATTGCCTTTAAGATTTCGATTTTTAAATACACGCATTCGGGGAAACAACAAAGCAGGCATTGAACACCCCGCGGGGCAAGCATTTGAGGGACGCAATGAGATTGTAAAAAAAAAGTCGTGGCGAAACATAATTATTGACGATTTTTTAACAGTGTTTGTATTTACAAATTGAATTTAAAAAAAAAACATTTTTAACCACGTTTTTCAAACGGACTAAAATGTATATAATAATTTCCCCTAGCCCCATACCGATTTACAACCCAATACAGATTCCTGACCGCATAGAGATTGTCCGAAAAATTTGTGATTATGAATTTTTAATAACTGTTAAAGTACTTATAAGATTTAAAACGAAAAACGTGGGGCGCATGGAATAGCTAATTGATGCATGAATAGTTCACCTAAGTTACTAACAATTTTATTACACTGCAAATGATATGAACTGTGGTGTGAGTTTACTCAACGACAGCTACTCACTACACTCCTTACTATTATCTATGCATGTGCCCCACGTTTTTCGTTAAAGTCTCACAAGTATTTTCATGACTGATCAAAATTCACAATCACAAATTTTCAGGACAATCTGTATGGGTCTAGGAGAAATTATTTTCTTTTTTTTTTGATTCGTTTTGAAAACGTAGTTAAATTTTTTTTTAATTTAAATAATTGTATTTTCTGCTTTTGAGTTTTGTATGTGTGAAATGTTACTTCTCCTTGTCTAGGCGTCGCTTGCGTTGGGGGACTGTTTCCTTGACCATCGTATAAATCGTCACTAATAAACTATTCACATTATTATTATTATTATTATTTTAATTCTCTTTCATGAAACTATATTTTTTTCTTTATTTATTTTTTCTCTCTTTTTCTCTCTCTGTAACAGACTTGCCTATCTGTTTATTTGTCTGTCATCCAGTTCTGAGCTATGTTTAAAGTTTCAAGTCTCAAGCTTATCCGGAAGTTCGTTTAAAATCGATTGCAAAATTTGTACCGAACAGACAAACAGACAACAATCTGAGTTGAGTCAATCTGAGTGAGTTCATAAAAACGTGGTAAAATGCTGACATACGTGGTCGCTAACGTCAAACGATCAATGTAACATATGCGAAGGTTTCTCCTTTTTTATGGTTACATTACGGTATAAGTATAAATTGTGAAAAATTACTATTTCAGTATTAATTAACTTGTTAATGTCGTTCAGGAGTTGAAGCTCCTTGTATTGGCTTCACGAATGGTCGTTTATGCAGAAAATAATAATACTTGTCCAAGATGATTCTCGATCTAACGTCAGGATACTCATTTCGAATGTACTTACCGCCAATTGTGAGGCACACCAATGACAAAAAGATCTTCATGACGGTCTTCGAAAAAATGCAGTGAATCCGCAAACGTGCACCTGAAAGTATTTTCGGCAAGAAATTCCACTGTTAAATTTTTGTACCAGAACGAATAAGAATCACAATAAAGAAAGTACAAAATGTACTTCAAGTATTTAATAACCGCTCGGTGCGATGAATTTATGACAATCCGGTTGAAAACTTGATTTAACAAAAGATCAAATTCACTCAGCTCAATCGATTAAACATCGGAATTGGTTATATAAAAATGAAGGAAAAGTCTCTGCTGTATACAACGAACACCTGTGGTAAAAATAGGGTTAACGATGAACAGCTCGTTGGCAAGACAATAAAAGCAGAGCTGACATAGCTATATAAAGATTTTTCAGCCAGTGAATTGGGGATGTATAAGTATGAGTATACTTGTATATAACTTACTGTTTTTTAATGGGAACTCGTTCAGTTCAGGTTAATACGATAATCTGGGTAATTATATATTTCAAATTTCTTTTGAGAAGAATAGTACCTTATTGATTCTTTTATAGTTGTATGCGCGTAACTAACTCCGGTAAAATCTTGCTTCGGATAAACTTGCTCTGTTTGGAGGCTGCCAAAGGTGATGGTACGAGACGGTAAAAGAAGGTAATGCGTGATTTAAAAACTCTGCTTAGATTTATATAGGCAAGTGTATATGCGCCACAATGCAGTACATATGAATTTCCATCTTTGTGCGAATAATTATTTACTTCTTTGTCGCTTATCCGTATTCGAACGACGAGCAGTGAAGTGATGGAAACTCACGGAGTCTGGTCGCTTACTCAAAAGGCGTTATCGTCGAACCTACTGATAATCGCACCCACCTCTATGTACGAAAATACATTTCCGCCTCATAACCAGAAAGCAAGCGAATTTTCCGAAATGATTTTTTAATTCCGAAAATGTACGTAATTTTATTTATAATGCAAAAAAAATTAACACATTGGTTTTTTCACTGATTTATGGTACACAAATGGAACAATGAGATATAAATTTAAAATATCATGAAAAATATCAGTATGAAAGATATTTCCCAATTGATCGAGCAATCTTTTTTGTAAGTAATTTGACCTACCAATAATCACTTCAGTATTATTGGTGCAATGCGATCGAATATATAATGTTCGTGCTGAAATATCATCACTGTTACCATCCATGTTGAATATTCTATTGTACATAAGATAATAAGCAAAACAGATGCGTTAAAGCATACTGATAGGTCTGCATCTTGAGGGTCGAAAAACAAGTCGATTGAGAATATTTTTTTTTCTGATGAGAGTATCGGGATGCCGAGGTCGGGATGTTATACACAATTGACACATTGTCTTGCCAAATTTGAGTTTCCATTTAATAAAAAATATTAATGAGCAATTAAGTAATGGATATTGAAACATAGTCCTGCCGTTGCTGCATGGCTAATCGGTGGAAGCCATCAAGGTACCTAAAAGTATTCTCTTCAAGGAATTTAAATGTCAAATTTGCTTACCAGAGCGAATAAAAAGTACGAATTGTACGTCAAGTACTCAATAACCGCTTGGATCGACTAATTCATGACAATCCGCTCGAAAACGCGAAATGAAAATTGAGAAAACTATGTGATAATTTCAACAAGCACCCGGTCTAAAGATAGATATAACAATAATGAATTCGTTGACAAGGCAAGAAAACTATACCTGACGCATGTATATTGCCCAGCCAATAAACTGTGGTTAGTATTAGTATAAGTATACTTATGTACAAATATACAATATGTATATACTACGGGACTTGTATACAATTTATAGATAAGTATACATACAAGTATAATATACGAACTGTATTCTTTTAAGGGCTTAAGCAATTGCGGAGACCCGAAGTTCTGGGTAAGTTAAAAAATAATTTTAAAGGAGTAATTAAACGATTTGGACGGAGCCACCAAGTTGTGCATCAAATTTCCTTTAAAATATTAATAATAAAAAAGTTAAAAACTATCTCGAGAAGGACTTTTTAACGTGAGGAACTCAACGGTGTACTTCATTTTCGCCACTCGGTTAGTCTAAAAAAAAAGAGTTTTTTCTCAGCATACATAATATCTGCTAAGACTTGACAGAGAACCACATACCTACTGTTTCAAACAAAAATAAATTTGAGTATTGTTTCTCGATTTTTCGTGAAAAATGACGTCATTATTGATAATAAATAATGGAAAAAAATCGTTAAGAAGAAAAACATCGATCATCACGAAACTACTACTGCACTGAAGTGTACCAAATGCGCTTTTGGAGTTTTAGCAGCAGTTCTATCCTTGTAATCATAAGTTAACCTTCGACTTGGGATTGTTACACCATATGTTTGGCCGTACTTTTCAATTGCAGTTGCTTCAAGAGACCAGCGAGCTTTCTTTATTTTCACAGTAGTATAACCTCTTAATGAAAACTCTTTTGTCTCAAATCGAAATAATAATGTGGCCAATTTCGTTTTTTAAATGTTAATTTGAGAAGGATGTTACCTAATTTCGAATCTGTGTGGTCAACTCTGGTACAATGGTGCTTCGGACAAAAGGCGCGAAAAAACCAATCGCGTGATGTAAAACATTGCTACGATTTGAATACACCCAAGGTTGCAAATTTATTGCATAGGAATTTCCATCTTTCAGCGAATTATTATTCACTTTCGCAGCGCGTGGCGGTGCTCACACAATAAGCCTAGAATCGGTAAAATGTCACATAATCGAGGCGTTTGTTTGAAAAGTATTATCGGCACAGCTACTGATAATCGCTGCTACGTCTATGCACTCTCGACCCAACTACAAACAATTCCATCACCGCGTAACGAAGCATACGCAAATTCTCCAAAGTATCGAATCGAATCCTTCGAAATATGATGTTTTTTTTATTTTCAATATGAACGTAGTCACATTTATGATGTAAACAAAAATTGACATGATTGTGTTTTTTTCGTTATTGATAGTACACAGATGGAATGCCAATTGGAAAGATTATGAAAAAATCACTACCAGAGATATTCCTCCATTGATCGAGCAATCATTTTTTCGAAAACCATTCAATTTACCGATAATATCTCAGTATGATTAGTGTATTTGATTCGATGTTCAGTATATTTACGAAAATCGCATCACCGTTACCGTCCATTTTTTATATTCTATATACGATGATGAGAGAAAAAAATGAGCGAGAAAGCATATTGTCCCCATGAGCTTGGGGTCCAGAAAACAGGTCGATTTGCAATTTTTTTTTAATGTTCAGTGTATCAGGGTAACGCGGTTGGTATTTAACACCGAATTACTACATGGTCTTGTCAAGTTTGAGTTTGCTATTAGGGAAAAATATTGAATACCAATGACGTTATTTTTATTTGAGGCAAGTTCCGTGCGTTGTTGCGTATGGAAAATCTATGCCAGCTACCGTAAACGTGTACCCGAATGTATTATCGTCAAGAAATTCTGCTGTTAAATTGACGTATCGGGCTGAATAAAAATCGCAATAAAAGAAATATGAAATGTACGTCAAGTACGTAATAACTGCTCGGATCGATGAGCTTACGACAATCCGCGCAAAAACTTAATTTAACGAAACGTGACATTTACCAACGTAACTTGAATCAACTGAGCTTTGAAATTGGTCACTTACACTGAGGGAAACAATTATGCCGATTACTATAAGCACCCGTGGCAAAGATAGATATATAGATGATTAGCTTGTTAGCAAGGAAATAAAAATATAGCCAAGTCAGCTACATTAAGATGGCCCAGCGAGTAAACCGTTGTTTGTATCAGCCTAAATATACTTACATACGAATATACAATTTGTATATGATACGGAACTTCTATACAATTTCTATAGAAGTATACATACAAGTGAAGAGCAGGCAAAGAAAATCGGACTTGTGCACACTACGCAAACTTTTTTTTTCGCGTTCTTCAAGCACACCTTGATCAGCTGCCGAAATCGTTTCAATTAAATCCTGCACTGAACAACTCAACATTTGTTTACGGGGTAACATCACTGTAACGGCCTAAAAAAGCGTTTCTTTGACAATTTGTTTTGGGCGGTAGTAAAGGTGATATAAATATTGGTTAAGACTTCAACGAGCTTTTTTTATTCACGTGTTCCAATCGTAACAACAAAAAAATTATGATTTTTTTCGCGATTTTTCGAGGAAAAATGGAATCGTTATTGATAACTAATAAAAACATTATCCACCATTACTACACTGAATAAGTGTACTAAATTTAAAGTCAATCCGTTCATGTTAATAAATGGTGTACACCGTTTTGAAGAACATAGTTAGGAGAAAAACGCTTTTGAAGTTTCACCAGCAGTTCTATTGTAATGATAAGTTCACCTTCAATCTGCGATTCCTGCACTATATGCTGGGTCTTACTCTTCAATTTGAGTTGTCTCGAGCGACGAACGAGCGTTCGTCATTTTCACAGTAGTCTAGGCCCTTGATGGAAACTTTTGCGGCTCAGGTCTAATAAATAATGTGGGCAATTACGTTTGTTAATTTTTAATTTGACAAGAATGTTACCTTATTTTTGGATCGTTGCATCTGTGATATCAACTCTGATACAACCGTGCTTCGGACAAAAGGCGCGAAAAAAACGAGTCGCGTGATGTAAACATTGCTATGATTTGAATAAACGCAAGGTTGCGAATTGATTGCATAGGAATTTCCATCTTTCAGCGAATTATTATTCACTTTTGCAGCGCGTGGCGGTATTTTAACAATAAGCATAGAATTGGTAAAATGTCACGTAATCGAGGCGTTTGTTTGAAAGGTATTATCGTCACAGCTACTAATAATCGCTGCTACCTCTATGCACTCTCGACCCAACTACAAACACTTCGATCACCTCGTAACCGAAGCATATGCAAATTCTCCAAATCTGCGTTTTTTAAATTAAAAAAACATATCTAATTAATTTTATAACGTGAACGAAAGCAATCATCATTGTTTTTTTCGTTTAGTCGAAAGGTGGAACAATAGCGTACGTTTTGCAAAGTTCGTGAGAATTTAAAAAATCATTGCAAAATATTTTGCCAGAGTAATCAAGAAATTATCCTTATTTTCGAATCAATTGACCCACTGACGATAAATCCAGTATTATTGGTGTATTTCAATAGTTCATTCAATATATTTACTAGTATAGGAACACCATTATCATCCAACAGTTATTAACTTTCGTCATTATATGAAAGGAATGGGATTTTTTTGAAATTAAGTGGGGGTCCGATGCACTTGACTTTATGTACGAATAAGCCTCAAATGACATTACTTGAATAGGAAAACCACTGATTCATCGATAAAATAGCATTGCTTGGGAAATCTCGAGTTCTGTTTTTCTCGATAACAAAATAAGATGCTCGAAATAACACGTTCCTTTGTCCTGGCGCTACACTGCAGGTTATCAGTTTGATAATTGATAGTAATGGCTATGAATTTTGTGAGTGTTCTGTTATTTCCAGTCGGGTTATTCCGTTTTAGGATGGGACATTTTGATCAAAAGAGACTTCATTTAGTTTTCGAGAATTTTTGTGTTGCATACGGATATCGTTCATACGTCGTGGGATAACAATGTTAGTCATAGCCTGACACGCTGGGCAATTCAAATGCACGCAATATCTTAAGATTTATGGAGTGCTATAACTTTTGTGTTTTTTGAACCTAGAAAGCTCAATTTTATCATGATTTTCCAGGCAGTTGAACTTGTATGTTCCAATTTAAGATAATGAAATTTACAACCGAATCGAGTAAGCGAGTCGCCAAAAAAATATTGTTCCCGCCATCGATTATCTCCATAGGAACCGTAGAGCTTATGCAAAAAACGTTTTTCCATTGGAATTTAGTTTACCGAATTAATTGGGGTGTGCATTCTCTTTTTTGCCCGTTATTCATGTAGAAAGACTCACATATATTTACAGATCGAACGCCAGACGTCTATATTTGTGTGTGTGTGTGTGTGTGTGTGTGTGTGTGTGTGTGTGTGTGTCTTTAACATTTTTTATATATACTGAATTTAATCAATTTTTCAAATTAAATTCTTATATGAAATATTAACAAAAAAAAATAATGATTAACCTATTAAAATAAATAATAGCATCATTGACAATTTTACCCATAATAATATTCATATATTTATATGAAAAATAATATTTTAACAGAAATACATTTATATTACTATAATTATATGTTTTATATAAATATAATAAATTGATAATTCATCTTTAATAAAAATAACTTTATCAATATTATACATGCTTTATTTATTGAGGTCTCAATGAATTCCTCAGATTCGACGTATACCCTTGCCGGTTTTTACGCAATGAACGCTCAGCCAGTAAACTATAGTTAGTATAAGAATAAATACACTAGTGGAATTATTTCTAGACACTATACAATTTTTTTTTATATCGCATTGATTGATAATTTTAACGTTATAATCACATATATTTTGTATTATTTGCAAAGTAGACTTATTAAGGCAAGTATTACGTAGAAACATTATAGATTAAAATTGAAAAATTGTAATATTATATCGGCGTAGCAGAAAATACATTTCCTGCGTAGATATCAAAGAAGCTAATTTCTATTTCAAGTGCCCAGTATTAATTTCACTAGTGTACAGTTTGAAAAATAAAAAAAGCACTTGAAGAAATCACAAAAAAAACCCTTAAAATTTGTATCGCTTTCTTTACCCAATACAAAAGTTCTGATTCAAGTTGTAATTGTTTTTTATTTTCCTGCAAGCAATGGTTTTGTTATATTTTTTGAATTAATTAAATGTAAATACACAAAAAGTGAAATGACTTTATTTAAACTAGCCAGGCCATTTTACTAGAAATATTGTACACACAATGGTTAAACCTGAGGGATAATATATTTCCAAATTCGTTATTTTCATTTGAAAAAATTATATTACTATTATAACACAAAAATTGATATTGCTATTATATAAGAGTGTAACGTATGTACCACACAAGTACACTGAAAATGCTGTGCCACAACTTGGCGTGCATCTAACAATGAACAGTGAAATGGTAAAACGTCACGTTGCGTTGTCCAGGCGTTTCTTCGAAAAGAGTTATCGCAAAAACTACCAATCGCTCCTATCTCTATGCATATTTCACCCATAGCATTGTTGCCTCATAACCGGAATATAAGCGAATCCTTCGAAATATATATTTTTTTAAACCTCCCAAATGAACGTTATCTCATTTATAATGCAAACGAAAAAAGACATCATTGTGTTTTTTTTTAACTGATTGCTAGTACACAGATGGGACAATAGAATGCCGATTGCAAAGATTATGAAGAAAAAAATCACTCTAAGAGATGTTCCCCAATTAATCGAGCAATAATTTTTTTTTTAATAATTTGATTTACGGAATAATAACTCAGAATGATTAGTGTATTCGAATCGATTGTTCAGTATATCCATCCATTTTTTATATTCTATATACGATAATGAGTATAAAAAAATGAGCGCGAAAGCATTTTACGGAGGGCACTCTATATAGCGGCTTCAAATAATGGGGTGGGCGTCGGAAATTCGATCGATCAATGTTCAGAACGACCGTAATTTCGAATTAATTAATGACGGACGTTCCAATATAGGTAGATCAATTGGATGACAGTCTGTAAAATAGTTAATAAAAATTGTGAATACAAATATCTCGAATTTGATTTATGGCGAAAATTAATTCAAGATTTAACAAAATAATTAGAGATATAAAATCGAATTTCCGGTATAAATACACCGAACAATTCAGGACGACAAATCATCGAATTGCGAATATTATGATGGTCCGATAGTGAAAACTTATGATCGAGCAATACGTTACTTGCGCTTCAAAGTGAAGCTGGCAGATGGCGCTGGTGGGCACTTGGGTAAGGCAGTCATCCCCTGTTTTCTATTTAGATATTCGCTTTTTTGGACCATCGATCATTTGCGTATCTAACAAGGAGATGGCACGACCGTGGGGTCGGGAATTTGGCCGAATTTTTTTGTGGCGAAAGAGGATCCCACGTGGTTAAAGTACTAGGACGTACTACTCGGAAAATTTCGAGAAAAATCGATTCAATGTTTCTTAGGCGGCTTATGAGTTTAAAATGTCAGGCACTGATCGAGCCGCCGTCTATTCTAGACGGTTAGGGCTCGGTCTTTTACGCTGCAGGTCTCGCGTTCGATTCCTCCTTCGGATCTTTTTTTTTTATCCCAACAATTATTCAAAACGTTTCTCATCCCAACATCATTTTTAAAAATTGATTTACATTATTTTTTTAAGATTATTTTTATTTTTTAAAATTACTTTCTTTTTTTTCCAATAAAACAATTCATAACGGTGGGTATTTTATTTCTCATTGTAAATTATATGAGGACCAACATTGGGTTTTTAATCAGAATAACAAAGTCGATTACGAAAAAATCAATTTTTATTCATATAGTAATTATATACGAAAACCGCAGTGGTAAATATCGTAGAAACAAACAAAGCAATAATTTTTGCGACATCGTGCGCAACATAACAAAGCGGATTTTTTACAATCACAGGGAATTTGCAATATATCTGTACAAAAACATGACCCATTAACATTCATGAAAATGTTTCTAGTAACTGATAATTTTGAGGCAAACCAGGCGTATTGAATCATGTCTCGGAACATTGGTGACGATAATTGATGCTGAATTATTGAATGGATTTTTATACAATCGGATTTTCATATAAGCAGAATCGTGAAATTAATTCCCGGGAATATTGTTTCCCTAATTTGCAAAATCATGAATTTCATACTCCCTTGCATAACAAATTAAAGGTAACAAAGGGTTATCTGAGAAAATTGTAGGTTATATTATTTCTTTGGAAAACATTCGTGCAAAATACAGTTCTGCATAATTCATTTTCTAGCACGATCCAATTGCGACTAAATAGAATAAATACTATCTGATTAACTAGTATTCCCAGGATCAAGACATGCGGTAATTTAATATTTTGTTTAACTGGAGAGGTGAGTAGTGGAGAGGACAAAATCCTCCGCCGAGCTTTTTTTTCTTAAGGCGTTACCCCCACTTGTAGCGCAAAAAAGGCCTTTTTCATGAATTTTTTTTAAAGAAAACTACAAAACTTTTTAATTGATCTAGATACCACCTTGAAGAACACATCTTGAAGAACTTTCAGTAATTTTTTTATTGTAAAATATTACATTGTTCAGTGGCAAATGGCCGTCAATGAAATAATGTTTTTAAATACACGGTTTGCGGTGACTAACACTGCGGCGAAGTGGATCATCTGAAAAAAAAATGCGAATGGATTTAGTCAAATATAAGTATAAACTAGTCTTTAATCGAAGGATTTTAAAAAATACTCATTTTTCACAAAATGGCGGATAGTCAAAGTTAATGGTTCGATTTTAACGAAAAAAAGCGGCCGTTTTTTGGCTATAAAACGGCCATTTTTTTCGAAAACAAAAATCGAACGATTAAAGACTACATTTTTATGTATTAAATAAGCCTGCAAAATTTCAAGAAGATCGGTTCATTAGTGTTCGAGTAATCTTAGTCACCGACTTCAGAAATGCCATTTTAAGAAAAACGCGTTTAAAGTTTCAATTTCCGGTCGTTTACACAACGGATTCTTCTCTTTCAACACTCATATCTCAGTCAATTTTGTTCGGATCGACTTGAAATTTTCAGGACATATTCTCAGATACTTATACTTCAAAAAAATGCAATAAAAAAAATAGATTTTTTCAAAATCGCAAGTGGGGGTAACCCCTTAACCATGTATGGCATGTCGTTGCGCAGCATTCCCAGTGTACTTGTGTGGTACATACGTTGTACTGTTTTATACTGGTGATATAAATTTTATGTTATAGTAAGATTATGATTTATTTTTAATGAAAATAAAATATTATTGTCAAGGTGTAAAAATGTTTTGTACAACATTTCTAGTAAACTGGCTTGGCTATTTTAAACAACGTTATGTCACTTTTCTTGCACATTCGATTAGTTGAAAAAGAATAGATCACGGTCTTCTCAATTTAGACGCTAAAAAAGGCTATTTTCATGATTTTTTTTATAGGTTTGTATTATAGACAGGGTTGCAAATAATGCATTACTTTTTGTAATGCATTACCGTTTTCATTACCCATTACTTTACATTTTGTAATGTAAAAAAATTCATTACTCATTACATTGGATTTTGTAATGTAAAAAATTTCCATTACCCATTACATTGGATTTTGTAATGTAAAAAATTCCATTACCCATTACTTTATATTTTGTAATGTAAAAAATTTCCATTACCCATTACTTTATATTTTGTAATGTAAAAAATTTCCATTACCCATT
>OZ023314.1:11533223-11605723 GCA_964007375.1 Ophion obscuratus | reverse complement strand
GCAGTGGCGCTACAATGTAGCGTAGCGGTTTTTTTTCGACCACTAAAAAATTATGGCGAGTCAAAGGAAAAATTTGTAATTTTCACCGAAATTATGGCTCACCATAATTTTTTTAATGGTCGAAAAAAAACCGCTACGCTACATTGTAGCGACACTACTCACGAATGAGCTGATTTTTTTTCGCTTTATCTCGCGCCGCGGCGATGTGAATTGGCCGCCAAGATCGTGCGATTTGACGCCATTGGACTGCTTTCTTTTGGTTGTTCTCAAAGGAAAATTGTTTGCCAATGGTCTACAGACCATTCAGAAGCTCAAGGAAACAATTGGACGCACCATTTATGAAATTAGTCCGCAATTATGCGAAAATGTTATTGAAAATTTCGTCAAAAGAGTGAGCATTGTGTTCCACACATAACCTCTATGTTTGTACCTTATATAGTAGTGATCAAACGAATAATCTTTTTCAAAGAAATACTATGGCTATTAAAATTTGTCATGAGAACACGAATATTTCTTAACGACTAACAAAGTTTGTAACAGATAACGAATATTTGAATAACAGTGCCAATCAAATGTATTTCTCTACTATAAATAAACTGTATTATCAGTGCGCTTCGTTTTGCAAGAATCCTTTAAAATATACGCATATGTATATTACAGGATATGCACAGGGTGACTCGAAAAGTAACGTTCGAACGGAAAATTTAGATGCCTTGTAACAATACCTACTTCAATTAATCCCATGTATGTTGCACAATCTTTTTTACTTATCGGGCAAAAAAGCATTTTTTAATTTTTTTTTGTCTGTATGTATTTTCCTCATGATTTTTTTACTCGTGTTATCATTATAAAGTACACTGTTGAGCAATAAATAAATGACCAACTAATTGCTAGCGTTGATCCCTTAGATTTTGATTAAAAGTTTGAAAAATAGGTTTGACGGGATCGATCACTAAAGTTCAGATAAAAAATAAAGGGTGTATTTCTGCAAAGTGGAAGGCAAATTACGATCTGAAATTTGACATACACCTTAATTTTAATGCTATAAGACGCCCCTGAAATGGATTTTTGGCGACTTGCATTATTTTCCGAGAAATCGAATTTGTAAAGTTGTTATTTTCGTCCCAGCGAGTACATCTACATTTAAATAAATTTAAGTCTCGTATAACAAATTTACATTTTCACGAGTACTTTGGTGCTTGCGCTGTTGAATTGAACTTTCGTTCTGCATATTTTTTTTCATTCTTCTTAGACAATTAAAATAGTATGTCCTAATCGAAGATTCCGAAGTTGACAGCGGCATCCAGTAAACTCGTCGCCGGAAAAATCTTAATACCGTCATAAATGGTTTGCAGGAAACGTTTGATCAGTCGAATTTTTCTTGCACGAACTATTTGGCGTGTGCACTTGAGAAGGTGCACTTTTACAAAAAAATCCTCAGCTAAGGACATCGCAGTAGGTTTTTTTTTCTCACCACTGTCTATCTTTCGAAGGTGGCAATAACGGAACAAATGCGTGTAAAAAACCAGCGTTCTGAGAAAAGGATTAGGCAATGGAGTGGTTTTGTATCGCAGAAGAATGTGGAAATTCAGATGTTTATTTATTTCTTTGGTCCTAAGTTACTAATTACATCTCGGTCGCAGATTTCAAAACAAATATCCATGTAACATATTCAATGGCGAGCACGTTTCGGCGCCCATAAAATCACTGTTCGACGTTCTAACTTGGAAGACTTTTCCATGGATTGTTCTATGAACGTTTTAAATTTTGCCACGTTTATGAACCAGCAGGCGTATCTGTTTGCTCCAGGAAACTTGTAGGCTATTCCTATGATTTTCTTGTCATGAACCAGTGCTCCACCGAAATCGGGCTGCAATGAGAGGCATATGAAGCTATACAAGGTTGTGTACATATATATGGCTGATTTGGTATCGGCAGGCAGACGAATGAGCAGGAAGATTCTGATCGAAGACGTCTCCATAGGACTTTTAGAAAGTGAAATCGAAGCGATTATATTGATACCATAAAGATTATATAGATATCCATCGCAACATAAGCGAAATCTAAAACTCGCACTGTAGAAATATACACGAGCAACCGTCCCATTTTTTTGATCATCTACAATATAATATAAAACAAATTGGATTCCGTAATTGAGCTACTTTTCGTGACGTTCGAAATGATGCTGTTGTTTGGGAAAATACAGAAATCCGCTTCGTCTTCAATTATTCCATACAGCTTCGATTATTATTGTTTTTAAGGTAATTGATCTTGATCATTCACAAATACATCAATGGATTCATCTCATTTCCTTGTGATCGAACAGTCGCCGGGAAACTTCTTTCATTTTCGGCGGTAAAAATTATTTATGGCTACGTGTGTCATAATGCAGAATGGTAATGACTCTGATCCGTGCTTTCGAAGGGTTTGAGCATACGAGCGGTTAATGGAAACATCTCAGGTGAAATAAAGAAAAATGATTCACATGATCAGTGCGGGAACAGGTTACGTAGCACAAGTACTCACGTTGCGTATACTTTGGGGTCTTTTCAACGTTCCATAAAAGACCTGCTCAGAATCGTCTGTATTGTTGGAAGTTGGAATAATAGGCCTTGTTCGCACACTCAATTCTTGCAGTTCACCTTCCGTTCTTTCATACCCTAATAATTTAAATGCAGTTAATGTGGCGACTACGGAACCCCGTGGCCCTGCATTTGGCAATTCTATTCGGTTTCGCTTTCCGTCCCATTCGAAGGGCATCAATAACTGCAACGTAGTAGGAAAAAACTGGTGAAACGTTCAGGTAATTAAATTAAAGTTTATGCGATGACCTTGATTTAAAGACAACCACGGAACTAAAAATGGATCCACATAATTCATTCATGATTTAATGATTCAGTGGTTATTAGGAATTCAGATAATGTATAGATTCAGGCTCACAAATGAAAGTGATAGAGAGCATGGAATAAATACTTTTCATTCTCGTACCGTAACAACAGCAATGTCGCAGGAGGAATTTCCCCTTCGGAAGTCGTCGTGTGGAATGATTTCTCCTATCTCGCGTCCAACATCTCTTAAGTCGAATTTATCCGTACCACTTAACACTCGTATGTGATAAAGTGGTCTGAACAATTCATCCAGGACGCAGTGTGCTACGGTAAGAACGTGTTCGGTGCTTATAATTGCACCACTGCATATATGGAAATCATACTCTCTTAACGATACGACATGAGGTGCGTCTTCAATTGAGATACGCTTTCCACCACTGGAGCGTTTTAGACGGGCACCCATTGTATCTACGACAATACCTATGAGGATAATATATTGTTATTTATCAAATGCTTATTGAATGTTCCGTATTTTTGAGCGGCAATATTATGAATGCTTTCGAAGAAAATTCATTATGGATGATTTTTGCAGTCACTTGAATCGAAAAATGTTGTGTTTCTTACAAATAATACGGAATATGTGCTTATATGCCAAAGGCGATATCCGCTAGCTTTGATTTTCCAGATAAAATGAGTAGGATATTTCGAAACATCGGTAAGTAAGATCTCCATTCCAGGGTCGTCAAACTCGGAAGAAAAATCTAATGACAATTGCGTCGCACGAACGTGATACCCCTAATATCCGACAGCGAAACAAAATGTTTTAATTAGAATAAGTGCCTTTAAGATTTCGATTTAAAAATACATGCATTTGAGGAAACAGCAAAGCAAATATTGAACATCCCGCAGGGCAAGCATTTGAGGAATGCAATAAAGGTGTAAAAAAAGTCGTGGCGAAACACAATTATTGACGATTCTTTAGCAGTCCTAATGTTTATATTAACAAATTAAATTAAAAAAATTTTAAGCACGGTTTTGAAACGGACTAACAAGTATAAAATAATTTGTCCTAGCCCCACACAGATTTGTAACCCAATTCTGATTCCTCATCGTATACAGATTGTCCTGAAAATTGGTGATTGTGAATTTTCAATAGCTATGAAAATACTTGTAAGATTTGAAACGAAAAATGTGGGGCGCATGTAATAGATAATTGATGCATGAATAGTCAACCTAAGTCACTAACAATTTTGTTACACTGCAAATGATGTGAACTGTTGCGTGAGTTTTTTCAACGACAGCTACTCCCTACACTCCGTACTATGCATGCGCCCCACGTTTTTTTTTTTTAAGGTAGTACGTGCACGAAACTCCTCATTAGAAAAAATTGATTTTTTTGTATGCTGCAGTAGAGACATAAAAATAGACGCCCGCGAAAACTCTGCCGGCCTTACCGGCTAAATACAGTAGTAATTAATTCACGAAATCAATGCATTTAATCCGCACCATATAGGAAATTCGTGCGCATCGAACTTTGGAACGAAAATAATAATAGTTCCCGGTTAAATCAGAGCTATACGAAAAGCTACGAATAAAAAGAAAACTGGCGCGGTCACGTATGTTCCTTAACAAATATAGGTTACGAGACATTTCGAGCAGATATCATCGATTCAATCTCTCTTGTTACAATATGCACATTACACGTACACTACAACACACGATCACACATACGGTAAACGAACACATGCTTGACATGTATCGAAGGCACCTGAATAGAGCGCTGCCACGGATAGTGCCCGAATCGTGAAATGGCAGCCTGTGACAACTCAAGTCAAATCTTATTGCGATTTTACTTCACTTACCAAACTATAATACAAACAGTTATCACATGCACTTCTCAAATAATGATTTTCTGTATCATATTTATTATTATACCCAAATACATTATATTTTGCTTTTTTTCAAATTCGATCAATTATAGATCAAATATAGCTTAAGTCTCACAAGTATTTTCATAGCTATTAAAAATTCACAATCACAAATTTTCAGGACAATCTGTATGCGGTTGGGAATCTGTATTTGGTTATAAATCTGCATGGGGCTAGGAGACATTATTTCATACTTTTTATTTCGTTTTGAAAACGTGGTTGATTTTTTTTTTTTTAATTTAAATAATTTTATTTTCTGCTTTTTAGTGTTGTGTGTGTGAAATTTTGTTCTCCTTCCGTAGGCGTCCCTTGTGTTGGGGGACTGTCTCCTTGACCATCGTATTAATCGTTACTAATGCACTATTCACTATTAATATTATTATTGTTATTGATAATTTCTCTTTCACCAAACTATTTTTTTATTTCATTGTTTCGTTTTTTCTCTTTTACACTCTCTGTGACAGGCTTGTCTGTCTGTTTATTTGTCTGTCATCCAGATCTAAGCCATTTTCAAAGTTTCGAGTCTCTAGCTCATCGAGAAGTTAGTTTAAAATCGATTGCAAAATTTGTACTGACCAGACAAACAGACAACAAGCAAAGTGAGTTAGTAAAAACGTAGTAAATTCCAAACGTACGTGGTCGCTAACGTCAATCGATCAATAAACCCTATACGAAGGTATCTTTTATGGTTGCATTACGTTATATGTATCAATTGTGAGAAATAATCATTTCATTATTAATTGATTTGTTAATGTCGTTCGGGTCTCGAAGCTCCTTTTATAGGCTTTACGAATGGTCGTTTATGCAGAAAATAATAATACTTGTCCAAGAAGATTCTCGATCTAACGTCACGATACTCATTTCGAATGTACTTACCGCCAATTGCCAGGCACAACAATGACAAAAAGATCTTCATGACGGTCTTCGAAAAAGGCAGTGAATCCGCAAACGTGAACCTGAAAATATTTTCGGCGAGAAATTCCATTGTTAAATTCATCTACCAGAGCGAATAAGAATCACAATGAAGAAAGTAAAGAATGTACTTCAAGTATTGAATAACCGGTTGAAAACTTGATTTAACAAAAGATCAAATTCACTCAGCTAAATCAATTGCACTTCAACGAACGAAATTGGTCATATAAAAATGAAGGAAAAGTCTCTGTTGTGTACAACGAATACCTGTGGTAAAAATAGGGATAACGATGAATAGCTGGTTGGCAAGACAATAAAAGTAAAGCTGACATAGCTATATTAGGATTTCTCAGCCAGTGAATTGTGGATGCATAAGTATAAGTATACTTGTATATAACTTAATGTCTTCTAATAGGAACTCTTTCAATTCAGGTTAAAACGATAATCTGGGTAATTATATTTTTCACGTTTCCTTTGAGAAGAATCTTACCTTATTGAATCTTTTATGGTTGTATGCGCGTAACTAACTCCGGTAAAATCTTGCTTCGGATGAACTTGCTCTGCTTGGAGGCTGCCAACGTTGGTGGTACGAGACGGGAAATGAAGATAATGCGTGATTTAAAAACTCTGCTTACATTTATATAGGTAAGTTTGTCTCAATGCAGTATATATGAATTTCCATCTCTGGGCGAATAATTGTTTAGTTCTTTGTGGCTTATCCGTGTTCTAACAACGAGGAGTGATCTGATGGAAAGTCACGTAGTCTGGCCTCTTATTCAAAAGGTGTTCTCGTCGAAACTACTGATTATCGCATACACCTCTATGCACCCAAATGCATTTTCGCCTCATAACCAGAATCGAAACGAATTTTTCGATATGATTTTTTAATTCCGAAAATGTACGTGATTTTATTTATAATGCGAATAAAAATAAACATAATTTTTCTTTCACTGATTTTTAGTACACAAATGGAACAATGAGATACAGATTTCAAAGATCATGAAAAATCACTTGAAAGGATATTTTCCATTGATCGAGCAATCATTTTTTTGTAAATAATTAAACCTACCAATAATCACTTTAATATTATTAGTGCATTGCAATCGAATATATAGTAATCGTACTGAAATAGTATCACTGTTACCATCCACTTGGAGTATACTATTGTATATAAGATGACAAGTAAAACAGATGCGCGTGAAAACATACTGATAGGTCTGCATCTTGAAGGTCGAAACACAGGTCGATTGAGAATATTTTTTTCTGATGAGAGTAGTGGGATGACGAGGTCGGGATTTTACGCACAATTGATACATAGCCTTGCCAAATTTGGGTTTCCATTTATTAACAAATATTGGTGAGCAATTAAGTAATTGATCTTTGAACACAGTGCTGCCGTTGCTGCATGGCTAATCGGTGCAAGCCACCAGGTACATAAAAGTATTCCTTTCAAGGAATTCAATTGCCAAATTTGCGTACCAGATTGAAAAGTACGCAATAGCAATATAAAGTACGAATTATACGTTGTTAGTTTGTTGACAAGGCAAGAAAACTATACGTGACACACGTATATTGCCTAGTCAATAAACAGTGGGTAGTATTAGTGTAAGTATCCTTATGGAAAAATATACAATTTGTATATGATACCGGACTTGTAGACAATTTAGAAATAAGTATACATACAAGTATAATATAGGAGATGTAGTCTTTTAAGGGGTTAAGCAACTGTGGGAACCCGAAGGTTAGAGTAAGTGTAAAAAATAATTTTAAAAGAGTAATTAGACGATTTGGACGGAACGACGAAGTTGTGCACCAAATTTCATTATAAATATAAATAATAAAAGAAGTTAAAAACAATATCGTGAAGGACTTTTGAACGTGAGGGACTCAACAAAAAAAAACCAGTTTTTTCTCAGTATACATAATATTGGCTAAGACCTATACATGTATCAATCTGATACATGTGTCAATCAAAAAAAATATTCGAGTTGTGTTTCTCGATTTTTCGTTGAAAGGATGACATCATTATTTATAATGAATAATGAAAAAAAAATCGTTCAGAAGAAAAACGTTGTTCATCACTAAACTACTACTACAGTGAAGTGTACCAAATATGCTTTTGGAGTTTGGCAGCAGTTCTATCGTTGTAATCGTAAGTGAACCCTCAACCTGCGATTCCTGCACCTTATGTTTGACCTAACTTTTCAATTCCAGTTCCTTCAAGGGACGAACGACCTTTCTTTATTTTAATAAGGTGGCCAATTTCGTTTTTTCAATGTTAATTTAAGAAGAATGTTACCTAATTGCTGTGTCGTTGCATCTGTGTAATCAACTCTGGTACAATCGTGCTTCGGACAAAAGGCGCGAAAAAACGAACCGCGTGATGTAAAACATTGCTACGATTTGAATAGACTCAAGGTTGCGAATTGATAGCATAGGAAATTCCATCTTTCACCGAATTATTATTCACTTTTGCAGCGCGTGGCGGTATTCAGACAATAAGCCTAGAATTGGTGAAATGTCACGTAATCGAGGCGTTATTTTGAAAAGTATTATCGCCATAGCTATTGATAATCGCAGCTACTTCTATGCACTCTCGACCCAACTACAAACAATTTGATCACCGCGTAACGAAGCATACGCGAATTCTCCAAAGTATCAAATCGAATCGTTCGAAATATGGTGTTTTTGATTTGCAAAATGAACGTAATCTCATTGATAATTTAAACAGAAATTGATATCATTGTACTCTTTTGGTTATTGTTAGTACACAGATGGGACAACGGAATGCCGATTGGAAATCTCATGAAAAAAATCACTACAAGAGATACTCCCCAATTGATGGAGGAATCATTTTTTCGAAAATCATTCAATTTACCGATAATAACTCAATATGATTAGTGTATTTGAATCGATGTTCAGCATATTTACGAAAATAGCATCACCGTTACCATCTATTTTTTTATATTCTATATACGATAATAAGAGAAAAAATGAGCGAGAAAGCATATTCAGGGGTCTCCATGAGTTTGGGGCCCAGAAAACAGGTCGATTTTCAATAATTTTTTTAATGTTGAGAGTATCATGATAACGAGATCAGGATTTAACACATAATTACTACATCGTTTTGTCAAGTTTGAGTTTTATATTAGGGAAAAATATTGAATGAAAATGACGTTATTTTTATTTGAGCAAAGTTCCGCGCGTTGTTGCATATGGAAAATCGGTGCAAGCTACCGTAAACGTGTGCCCAAAAGTATTATCGTCAAAAAATTCTGCTGTTAAACTGGCGTTTCAGAGTGAATAAAAATCGCAATAAAGAAGTATGAAATGTACGTCAAGTACGTAATCACTGCTCGGATTAATGAGCATACGACAATCCGCGCGAAAACTCAATTTAACGAAACGTGACTTTTACTAACATAAGTTGAATCAACTGAGCTTTGAAAGTGGTCATTTTCACTGAGGGAAACCATTATGGCGTTTGCAATAAGCACCCGTGGCAAAGATAGATATATCGATGATTAGCGTGTTAGCAAGGATATAAAAATATAGCCGACTCAGCTACATTAAAATGGTCTGGCGAGTGAACTATGGTTACTATCAGTATAAATATACTTGCATACGAATATTCAATTTATATATAATACGGGACTTGTATACAATTTCTATAAAAGTATATATGCACGTGAACAGCAGGCGAACATTATCGGACTTGTGCACACTACGGATACTTTTTTATCGTGTTCTTGAAGCACATCTTTATTAGCTGCCGAAATCTTTTCAATTAAATCCTACTCTGAACGACTCAAAATTTGTTTAAGGGGTAACACCACTGTAATGGCCCAATGAAAAAGCGTTTTTTTGACAATTTTGTTTGGGCGGAAGTAAAAGTGATAGAGAAGTAATACTTGGGTTACTTATTGAGGATATATTTAAGTATATTACAAAAAAAAATTGTAGGAAAATATTAAAAAATGACGACACTGCAGCAATTCTCCGGAGGCATGTTGAATCAGCGGCAATCTGCGGCACGCACTACAACTGGTGCCAATTTGAATCTGGAAAAAAAGAAAAAAAAGTTTATGTAACCTATATAAGTATAGCTAGTGAACCACTTAAGGGATTTTAGAAATTTAGATTTTTGTGTAATTGGCGAGTGTTTAAATAAAGTCATTTAATTTTCACCAAAAAAAGGAGTCATTGGTTAGTAAATATTGGGATAAACTTCCGAAAAGCGGAAACCGAATTTTGATCTCAAATTTGGCATACACCTTCGTTTTGAAATCTTAAGAGATCCCTTTAAAGGTTTTTTGGCGACGCACCATCGTTTTTGAGATATCGATTTTTGAAAGTTATTTTTTTCACCACGCTCCTGCTATACTAACAAAAACCCAAGCCCATCCAAACAAACCCAAACAGCCTGAAATAAACCAAAATAGACACAAAAAACGCAAAGCGAACCCAAACAACCCCGACAAATCCATCACGTACGGGCGAGCCCTGTTCGCTAGGCAGCAGCGAAACCGGAGGGAGTGGGGGATTCAATCGTCCGTGGTGGGCGATATAGATTCCCGTATGGTTTCGAACAATAAACTTTAAAATTCCGTAGCCCGAAAACTTATTGCTAATCGCCAAAAATCTTTTAAGGGGTTCTCTAAGAATATTAAAAGGAAGGTCTGTGTAAAATTTGCCCCACCCCAATTTGACCAGAGGGGCGGGCTTTTCGGAACCTGATTCAAAAACTTAAACATTCAATATCTCGAAAACTACTGCTAGTCGCCGAAAATCCTTTTCAGGGATTTCTTAAAAGATTAAAAGGAAGGTGTATGCCAAATTTCAGAGAAAAAGGCCATAGCCGAGTGAGTAGGGAAAAATTGCCCCCGCATTTTTTCCAGCGAAATTTGGAGTATATTCTGAGGTATAAAAAAAACAAATTTTCTGAAAATTTCAAGCCCGTCAACGCAATGGTTTTAGAAAAATGAATTTTTTTTAAATATCAAAAAAAAAATTTTCCGGAAACGGTACAGTGGATCGATTTGATTTTTTGTTGTTACTTGTGCCGATTAAACGTGTTACGAAATAAAATTATAGAACAACTTGCAAAAGATTAAGGTTTGGAAAAAAATAATGTTCCTTGTTTTATTATTTTTTACTACAATCCACTTGGGATACAATAGCGAAAAATGTTTCATATCATCTTTGGGCACCTTATTAGATTATATAATTTTTTCAACATGATCGGTTTGGTACGCCACAGTGAAAAAAAAAGAAACACACTGTATTGATATATTTTAGTTATATACATATATAACTAAAATATATCAATAAAGTCTGTTTATTTTTTCTCACTGTGGCGTACCAAACCGATCATTTTGAAAAAATTATATAATCTAATAAGGTGCCCAAAGATTATATGAAAAAAAATTCGTTATTGTATACCAAGTGGATTATAGTAAAAAAAATAAAACAAGGAACATTATTTTTTGTTAAACCTTAATCTTTCGCGAGATGTTCTATAATTTTATTTCGTAACACGTTTGATCGTAACAAGTACCAAAAAAAATCGAATCGATCCACTGAAGCGTGTCCGGAATTTTTATTTTTTTATTTAATTTAAAAAAAAATCATTTTTCCAAAACCATTGCGTTGACGGGGATGAAATTTTCAGAAAATTTGTTTTTTTTATACCTCAGAATATGCTCCTAATTTCGCTGGAGAAAATGCGGGGGAAATTTTTCCCTACTTACCCGGCTATGGCCTTTGGTTTCCGCTTTTCGGAAGTACACCCAAATATTGTTTAAATTGGCTAATCGAAAATTCCTTACGTGGTTCACTTTGAAATGTTATTTCAAAGTTGTGGTTAACCTTTCAAATAAAAAGATTGAAAATTGTTGAAGTTATGTTGCGTGCCGTTTTGAAAAATTGTGTTCCGAGAAAACCGGTCGATGCGACGTCTCGCACACGGGCCAGCTACTGCCACTGCAGACCCACACGGGCCTGCGGACCTTTGTTTTACAGGTACCAAACTTCCCCCCCCCCCTTAATCTATATGGTTCAAAGCATCTCTTAAACCAATTGAAAAAATTTTTTTTTTAATTCTACAGTGGTGTTCCCCCTTAAAACTGCCTTCTCAAGCGAAAAGGGAGTTTTCGGGCACAGCCGTTTTTTTTTTAAATATTTGTTTGCATGGTGTGGACAAGTCCGGGTTTGTTCGACTGCTCCTCGAGTATAATACAGGAAGTGCAGTCTTTTAAGGGGTTAAGCTACTGCCACGGACCGAAAATCAGACTTATATAAAAAAAAAAATTTAAGGGGTGAGTAAGATCATTAAAAAATCGTTTGGACATTTATTTGTGTGTAATGTAAACATAAATAAACGTCCGAACGGTTTATACACAACGACAAAGTTGTGCATGAAATTCCGTTAAAAATATTAATAATAAGATAAGTTATAACAAGTCTCACAAAGAATGTTTCAACGTGACGGGTTCAACGGTGTACTTCATTTTGGCCACCTGATTGATCTAAAAAAACCTGTTTTTCTCACTATAGATTAGTTTTTAAAATACTGTTTTTCTCAGTATTTTGGCTAAGACTTGATCGAGCTTTATTTATTAGCGTCTTCCAATCATTCAAAAAAAAATATGAACTTTTTTCGCGATTTCTCGAGGAAAAATGGAATCATTATTGACAATAACGAATAAAAAAAATGGTTAAGAAGAAAAACGTCGGCGCACATTAACCCCCACTACTACACTGAATAAGTCTATCAAATTTCAAGTCATTCCGTGGATCAGATTTTAGTAAATCGTGTACACCGTTTTGAAAAACATAGTTTCCAGAAAAACGCTTCTGAAGTTTTACCAGCAGTTCTATCGTTTCTATCATAACTTGCTGGGTCTTAGTCTTCAATTTGAGTTGTCTCAAGCGACGAACGAGCGTTCGTCATTTTCACACTAGTCTAAGCCCTTAATGAAAACTTTTCCGGCACAGGTCTAAATAATAATGTGGGCAATTACGTTTGTTAAATTTTAATTTGAGAAGAATGTTACCTAATTTTTGTATCGTTGCATCTGTGTTATCAACTCTGGTACAACCGTGCTTTGGACAAAAGGCGCGAAGAAACGAATCGCTTGATGTGAAACTTTGCTACGACTTGTATAGACTCAAGGTTGCGAATTGATTGCATAGGAATTTTCTTCTTTCAGCGAATTATTATTCACTTTTGCAGCGCGTGGCGGTATTCTAACAATAAGCATAGAATTGGCAAAATGTCACGTAATCGAGACGTTCGTTTGAAAGGTATTATCGTCACAGCTACTGATAATGGCTGCTACCTCTATGCACTCTCGACCCAACTACAAACACTTCGATCACCTCGTAACCGAAGCATATGCAAATTCTCCAATGTTGCGTTTTTTAAATTTATTTTAGAAACATATGTAATTTATTTCATACCGTGAATGAAAGTAGTCATCATTGTTTTTTCAATTAGTCGAAAGACGTAACAATAGCGTACGTTTTGCAAAGTTCCTGAGAATTAAAAAAATCATTGCAAAAGATTTTGCGAAAGTAATCAAGAAATTAATCCACCGACGATAAATCCGGTATTATTGGTGTATTTCAATAGTTCATTCAGTATATTTACTAGTATAGAAACACCATTATCATCCGAAAGTTATTAACTTTCGTCATCATCAGAAAGTAATGGGATTTTTTTTAGTTAAGTGGGATCCGATGCACTTGACTTTATGTGCGAATACGCTGTAAATGACATTACTCGAGTAGAAAAACCACTGATTCATCGATAAAATAGCATTGCTTTAGAAATCTCGACTTCTGCTTTGCTCGATGACAAGATAAAATGCTCAAAATAGCACTTTTATGTTCCTCTGTACTGGCGCTGCATTATAGGTTATCTGTTTAATAAATTAATCAATGCCTATGACTTTTATGATTGTTACATTAGTTCTATTGACGATTGAATATTACCCTTCAAAAGAGACTTCACACACAGACATTCGTGAATTTAGTTTTCGAGAATTGTTTTGTTGTTACAATACGGATATCGTTCGTACCTCGTGTGATAAGTGATGAGTGTTAGTCTTAGCCTGACACGCTGGTCAACTCAAATGCCCGCAATATCTTAAGATTTATGGACTGTCATAACTTTAGTGTTTTTTAAGCCTAGAAAGCTCATTTTTATCATTATTTCCGAGGCAGTTGAACCTGTATGTTCCAATTTATGATAATGAAATTTACAGCCGACTCGAGTACGCGCGTCGGCAGAAAAATATTGACATCGCCATCGACTATCTCCCTCGGATCTGTAAAGCTTATGCAAAAAAACGTTTTTCCATTGGAATTGAGTTGACCGAATTATTTGGGGTGTGCATTCTCTTTTTTGCCCTTTATTCATATAGAAGGACTCACATATATTTAAAGATCGAACGCCAGATGTCTATATTGAGATGTGTGTGAGTGTGTATATCTTCAACATTTTTTATATATACAGAATTTAATAAATATTTCATAATAAATTCTTATATAAAATATTTAAAAATCAACATAATGATTGGGCTATTAAAATAAATAATATGATCATTGACAATTTTACCCATCATATTCATATATTTATATAAAAAATAATAATTTAACATAACATAAATACTTTTATATTACTCTAATTATATATTTTATATAAATATAACAAATAGATAATTCATCTTTGATCAAAATGACTTTATCAATATTATACATTTTTTATCTATTGAGGTCTTAATGAATTCCTCGGTTTCGACGTATACCCTAGCCGGTTTTTACGCAATAAAAGTTTAGCCAGTAAACTGTGATTAGCTTAAGTACACTAATGGATCTATTTCTAGACACTATACAAAATTTAAAAAAATCGCATTTATAGATGATTTTAACGTTATAATCACTTATATTTTATATTCTTTTCAAAGTGGGCTTATCAAGGCAAGTATATTACGTAGAAACATTGTAGATTAAAGTTGAATAATTGCAGTATTATCTCGGCGTAGCAGAAAATACATTTTCTGCATAGAAATCAAAAAAGCTCATTTCTATTTCAAGTGCCCAAAATTAATTCCTCTAGTGTACACTTATACAAATACGTCAAAAGAACGTCAAGAAATTTAAAAACAAAACTAAAAAACTTTGTCGCTTTTTTTACCCCGTAAGAAAGTTCTGATTCAAGTTGTAGTTGTTTTTTATTTTAATGCAAGCAATGGTTTTATTATATATTTTTAATTAATTATTTAAATGTACAGAAAAGTGAAATAACTTTATTTAAACCAGCCAGGCCAGTTTACTAGAAATATTGTACACAATATGGTTGAATGTGAGAGATAATATTTTCCGAATTCGTTATTTTCATTTGAAACATTTATACTATTTTGACACGGAAATTGATAATGCCATTATATAACAGTGCAACGTATGTACCACACAAGTACACTGAAAATGCTGTGCAACAACTTGGCGTGCATCTAAAAATGAACAGTGAATTGGAAAAACGTCACGTTCCGTAGTCCGGGCGTTTCTTCGAAAAGATTTATCGCAAAACCTACCAATCCTTCGAAATATGTTTTTCTCATTCTCCAAAATGAACGTAATCTGATTTATAATCCAAACGAAAATAGATATCATTGTGTTTTTTAAAACGTATTGCTAATTCACAAATGGGACAATGGAATGCAGATTGCAATGATTATGAAAAAAATCACTCCAAGAGATATTTCCCGATTGATCGAGCAATCATTTTTTTTTAATAATTCGATTTACCGAATACTAACTCAGTATGATTGGCGTATTCGAATCGATTGTTCAGTATGTTGACAAAAATGCCATCACCGTTACCATCCATTTTTTAGATTCTATATACGACAATAAGTAAAAGAAATGAGCGCGAAAGCATATTAAGTGGGGCACTCTATATAGAGGCTTAAAAAAGTGGGTTGGGTGTCGGAAATTTAATCGATCAATATTCAGAGAACCGTAATTTCGAATCCAGTAATGACGAACGTTCCAATATAGATAGATCATTTTTATGACAATCTGTAAAATAGTCAATAAAAATTGTGAATACAAATATGTCGTAATTGATTTGAAGCGAAAATAAATTCAAGATTTCACAAAATAATGAGAGATATAATATCGATTTTCCGGTATAAATACACCGAACAATTCGAGCCGACAAATAATCAAATTGTAAATATTATGATGGTTTACAATTTAGCATTTATTAAAACGAAGGGCCTGAATAACGGAACGGTCTGAATAGCGAAAACTTATGATCAAGCAATATTATTTAACTCAAATGTTGTTTAAGTCTTAAATATTTTTCAAGTCGCCTACCCCTCACTTTAAAAAAAGAATACCTCGAAAATAGTTCACTTTTGCATAAGACATTATGGGTTATTTGGTAGCGGAAAACGTGTCCTACGATCCTTTCAAAGGATCGTAACCAATAACCAGTAGCCAGTATATATGATTTTGTTTTTAAGTAAAAAAAAAACGCCAAGTATTAAAAATCCCTCAAAATCGGGAGTCGCTTGTTTAACTATATAAAAAATTCTCATTTATCTCAAATATCTCAAACTATACTTTTTATTTAAGTTCAAAAAATGGTTTTACTTTACTTCTTTAATGCAAATGTACGAAAAAAGTGAAATCACTTTTATGAAATAGCCAAGCAAGTTTACTAGAGATGTTATACACAACATTTTTAAAGCTTAGGAATAATATTTTTGTAAATTTTTCGTTTGAAAAAGTCACGATACCATTATAGCAAAAAAATGATATCACCATTAGATAGAAGTACAAAGTAGGTACCACACAAGTACACTGGAAATGCTGTGCAGCGACTTGGCGTGCATGGTTAAGAAAAAAACTCGGGAAGTCAGAGAATTTTCCGTTTCGACTGCGCGCGAAAATACCTTCTGCTTCCGCAAAAATAATAATAATAATAATAATAATAAAAATAATAAGTCCTAAGCTCCTCTTGAACATCGTAGCGACGTACACGCGGGCGGCGGGAATGGACTTCGGATTGGACAAGTGCGCTGTTCTTCATCTCAGGAGCGGGAGAGCAGAGGGTGTCGCGGCTGATGTTCGGCTGGTGGACGGGAGCGTCTTCAAACACCTGGACGCCGGAGGGTCTTATCGGTACCTTGGCATCGATCAGCGTTCTGTACAAGACGCTGAGGGTGTCAAGGAGGCCCTCCGCAGCGAGTATAGGCGGCGTCTCAGACGGATCTGGAAATCAGATCTGTCTGGGAAAAATAAGATCACTGCCACCAATATGCTCGCTGTCCCGGTCCTGCTCTACTCCTTTGGCGTCGTCAAATGGCGCAGAGACGAGCTTAAACAGCTGGACATCGGCACGCGCAAAATAATGAACATCCAGCGGAGTCTGCACCCTCGATCTTCCACCCCGCGCCTCTATATGCTGCGTCAGTGCGGCGGGCGTGGGCTCCTGGGATTGGAGTGTCTTCATGACCGCATGGTCCTCGGAATAGCAAGCGATGGAATAACGAGCTCGGACCCGCTCCTGGAGATTGTGCACCAGCATGAGCTTCATGGAGCGGGTGCTTTTCTTTATAAGGCGGCAGATCGTGCGGCAGAGACCCTCGGCTTGGAGTTCCGCCGGCGCCGGCGTGGCGCCTTGCCAATAGACTCCGTCGCTCGGTTGCCCAAGTCCCGACGTCGGCGGGCAATCAGGGCTGCCGAGCAGACTGTCCTGACTCGGCAGCACGTGGACAGACCCATGCACGGTGTGTTTTTTCACCACATCGAGGAACAGGGGCTGTCCACCCAGCTGACCTTTTCCTTCTTGCGGTCAGCTGGACTGATGTCCGAGACCGAAGGGTTTATCTGCGCCTGCCAAGACGGAGTCATCAACACCCTGGTCTATCGCAGTCGCGTTTTGGGTCAGCCTCTGCCGACCACTTTGTGTCGTGCATGCAAACAATCGCCGGAGACACTAATGCATCTACTGTCGGCCTGCCCAGTATATGCAGTCTCCGGATATATCTATCGCCATAACGCGGCCCTAAGAGTGTTGTACTATCATCTACGGCACTCTTATGGGATAGACCGGGAGCCCGTGCCGCCTTATTTACCAGTAGATATTGAGTCCGTTGTCGTGGGCGAGAGGTGCAAGATTTATTGGAACTTCTCATTCGCGACCATCGGGCCGCTTCAAGCGACTAAGCCTGATGTTGTCCTCTTCGATTTCGACGACAAGACGATATACGTCATTGAGTTCTCGGCTCCGGCCGAAGTGAACGTGTCGCGAAAGGAAGAGGAGAAACGGCTCAAGTATCAGCCTCTCCTGGCCGAGCTACGTCGTTTGCACCGAGGATTCAGGGTAACTCTCGTTGTCCTCATCATCGGCGCGCTAGGGGGGATGAAAGAGTCTTTTGTATCGGGCCTCGCTAGCATACCGGTTTGCAAACCCGGTGTCCGGTTGCTCGCGGGTCAGATGCAGAAGGCGGTCATACTTGGGTCCCTCCGTTTACTCAGGCAACACGATTGTCGACTGCGGTAGCCGCTAACCCTCTGGCTTGAGGGAGCGGCTATCGCAGAGCGATATATGGAAATTTTCGCGCGACTTTTTGACTGGGCGGCAGCCGAGGTGATGTCGGAACCCTCGAGTGCCGTCCAGCGTTATTGTTCCGGTCTAGATTAAGACCGAGCCTAACCCCCGGGGGTAGGTGAATGTTTCCCAGTGCAAACTGAGGAAGTGCGTTGCCCGGAGCAATAAAGTCTATTCATTTTTAAAAAAAATTATATATATATATATATATATATATATATATATATAAATATAAATATATATAGAATTTTACATCATCAACGGGTGGGGGTAAAAATGTCGAATGACCAAATATAAAACGACAAAGATTTCGAAACAACAGCCTTATGAACTCTCAAAATAACGAAGGTTAAATCATTCGAAATTTTATCTTTCGACTGATAAGAAAATCGGACGACTATAAATCGAACCATTATTTATTGGAGAGGTAATTTAGTCGAAAACGAATATTCAGATTGTCTGCAATTCGGAACATAAAAATACAGAATCGAAAAATGTAGAACACCCATATCTCCGAAACAGAAAATAGCGAGTGCTTAAAATGCATAATACCGTCTATGGCGAAAAGCAATACGGGTGGGGGGCTGTTCGCTTGACAGCAGCGATGCCGGATGGAGTGGGAGATTCGCTCGACCGCGGCGGGCGATGTAGATACCCGTACGGGTTCAAACGATGAACTTAAAAATTCCATATCTCGAAAACTATTGCTAATCGCCAAAAATCTTTTAAGGGGATCTCTAAGAATATTAAAAAGAAGGTCTGTGTGAAATTTCAATTTATTCAGAGGGGAGGGCTTTTCGGAACCTGACTCAAAAACTTAGAAATTCAATATCTCAAAAACTACTGCTAGTCGCGAAAAATCCTTTCCAGGGATCTCCTGAGAGATTAAAAGGAAGGTGTATGCCAAAATTCAGATTAAAATTCGGCTTCCGCTTTTCGGAAGTCCACCTAAATGTTGTTGAAATTAACTAATCGAAAATCCCCTACGTGGTTCACTTTGAAATGTTATAACAATGTTGTGTTTGAACTTTCAAGTTAAAAAATTGAAAATTGTTGAAGTTATGCTGTGTGCCGTTCTGAAAAATTACATTCCGAGAAAAACGGTCGACGTTTGGCTGGCACACGGGCCAGCCACTGCCACCGCAGACCCACAGGGGCCTGCGAACCTTTGTTTTAAAGACACCAAACTTTTTCGCCCTTAATCTATATGGTTCAAAGCATTTTTTAAGTCAATAAAAAAAAACCATTTTTTAAAATTCTACAGTGGTGTTACCCCTTAAAACTGCCTTTTTAAGCGAAATGGCAGTTTTTAAACACAGGCGATTAATTTTTTTTTTTTTTGCATTTGTGTGTAATGTATATACAAATAAATGTCCGAACGATTTATACGAAACGACAAAGTTGTGCACTAAATTCCATTGAAAATGTTAATAATGAGTTTGGGGATATAAACTGGAATATGTGAAATGTATCAAGGGGGAAGGACCCTGTACCGATGAAAGTTAAAAAAATATTTTTTAACAATAAGATCAGTTATAAACAATCTCGTCAAGAACGTTTCAACGTGACGGGCTCAAAGCTGTACTTCATTTTGGCCACCTGATTGATCTAACGAAAAACCTGTTTTTCTCAGTATGGATAATATTGGTTAAGACTTCAACGAGTTTTTTTTTATTCGCGTGTTCCGATCATAACAACAATAAAAATTATGATTTTTTTCGTGATGTTTCGAGGAAAAATGGAATCATTATTGATAATAACTAATAAAAAAAAATGGTTCAGAAGAAAAACGTCGGCGCACATTATCCACCACTACTACACTAAATAAGGGTACTAAATTTCAAGTCAATCCGTTCATGTTAGTAAATAGTGTACACCGTTTTGAAAAACATAGTTTCGAGAAAAACGCTTCTGAAGTTTCACCAGCAGTTCTATTGTAATGATAAGTTCACCTTCAATCTGCGATTCCTGCACTATATGCTGGCTCTTACTCTTCAATTTGAGTTGTCTCGAGCGACGAACGAGCGTTCGTCATTTTCACAGTAGTCTAAGCCCTTGATGGAAACTTTTGCGGCTCAGGTCTAATAAATAATGTGGGCAATTAGATTTGTTAATTTTTAATTTGACAAGAACGTTACCTTATTTTTGGATCGTTGCATCTGTGATATCAACTCTGATACAACCGTGCTTCGGACAAAAGGCGCGAAGAAACGAGTCGCGTGATGTAAAACATTGCCATGATTTGAATAAACGCAAGGTTGCGAATTGAATGCATAGGAATTTCGATCTTTCAGTGAATTATTATTCACTTTTGCAGCGCGTGGCGGTATTCTAATAATAAGCATACAATTGGTAAAATGTCACGTAATCGAGGCGTTTGTTTGAAAGGTATTATCGTCACAGCTACTGATAATCGCTGCTACCTCTAGGCACTCTCGACCCAACTACAAACACTTCGATCACCTCGTAACCGAAGCATATGCAAATTCTCCAAAGTTGCACTTTTTAAATTAAAAAAGCATATGTAATTCATTTTATAACGTGAACGAAAGCAATCATCACTGTTTTATCCGTTTAGTCGAAAAGTGGAACAATAGCGTACGTTTTGCAAAGTTCGTGAGAATTAAAAAAATCATTGCAAAATATTTTGCCAGAGTAATCAAGAAATTATCGTTATTTTCGAATCAATTGACCCACTGACGATAAATCCGGTATTATTGGTGTATTTCAATAGTTCATTCAATATATTTACTAGTATAGGAACACCATTATCATCCGACAGTTATTAACTTTCGTCTCGAGCGATAATGCGATAACATCGCATTTATTGATAATTTTAACGTTATAATCACATATATTTTGTATTATTTTTAAAGTAGACTTATTAAGGCAAGTATTACGTAGAAACATTATAGATTGAAATTGAAAAATTTCAATATTATATCGGCGTAGCAGAAAATACATTTCCTGCGTAGATATCAAAGAAGCTAATTTCTATTTCAAGTGCCCAGTATTAATTCCACTAGTGTACAGTTTGAAAAATAAAAGAAAGCACTTGAAGAAATCACAAAAAAAACCCTTAAAATTTGTATCGCTTTACAAAAGCCCTATACAAAAGTTCTGATTCAAGTTGTAATTATTTTTTATTTTACTGCAAGCAATGGTTTTGTTATATTTTTTTAATTAATTAAATGTAAATACACAAAAAGTGAAATGACTTTATTTAAACTAGTCAGGCCATTTTACTAGAAATATTGTACACACAATGGTTAAACCTGAGGGATAATATATTTCCAAATTCGTTATTTTCATTTGAAAAAATTAAATTACTACTATAAGACAAAAATTGATATTGCTGTTATATAAGAGTGTAACGTGTGTACCACACAAATACACTGAAAATGCTGTGCCACAACTTGGCGTGCATCTAACAATGAACAGTGAATTGGTAAAACGTCACGTTGCGTTGTCCAGGCGTTTCTTCGAAAGGAGTTATCGGAAAAACTACCAATCGCTCCTATCTCTATGCATATTTCACCCATAGCATTGTTGCCTCATAACCGGAATATAAGCGAATCCTTCGAAATATATATTTTTTTAAACCTCCCAAATGAACGTTATCTCATTTATAATGTAAACGAAAAAAGACATCATTGTGTTTTTTTAAAACTTATTGCTAGTACACAGATGGGACAATGGAATGCCGATTGCAAAGATTATGACGGAAAAAAATCACTCTAAGAAATGTTCCCCAATTAATCGAGCAATAATTTTTTTTTTTTAATAATTTGATTTACGGAATAATAACTCAGAATGATTAGTGTATTCGAATCGATAGTTCAGTATACCCATCCATTTTTTATATTCTATATACGATAATGAGTATAAAAAAATGAGCGCGAAAGCATATTAAGGAGGGCACTCTATATAGCGGCTTCAAATAATGGGGTGGGGGTCGGAAATTCGATCGATCAATGTTCAGAACGACCGTAATTTCGAATTAATTGATGACGGACGTTCCAATATAGGTAGATCAATCGTATGACAGTCTGTAAAATAGTTAATCAAAATTGTGAATACAAATATCTCGAATTTGATTTATGGCGAAAATTAATTCAAGATTTAACAAAATAATGAGAGATATAAAATCGAATTTCCGGTATAAATTCACCGAACAATTCAGGACGACAAATCATCGAATTGTGAATATTATGATGGTCCGATAGTGAAAACTTATGATCGAGCAATACGTTACTTGCGCTTCAGAGTGAAGCTGGCAGATGGCGCTGGTGGGCACTCGGGTAAGGCAGTCATCCCCTGTTTTCTATTTAGATATTCGCTTTTTTGGACCATCGATCATTTGCGTATCTAACAAGGAGACGGCACGACCGTGGGGTCGGGGATTTGGCCGATTTCTTTTGTGGCGAAAGAGGATCCCACGTGGTTAAAGTACTAAGACGCACTACTCGGAAAATTTCGAGAAAAACCGATTCAATGTTTCTTAGGCGGGTGATGAGTTTAAAATGTCAGGCACTGATCGAGCCGCCGTCTAGTCTAGACGGTTAGGGCTCGGTCTTTTACGCCGCAGGTCTCGCGTTCGATTCCTCCTTCGGATCTTTTTTTTTATCCCAACAATTACTCAAAACGTTTCTCATCCCTACATTATTTTTTTAAATTGATTTACATTATTTTTTTAAGATTATTTTTAATTTTTAAAATTATTTTTGTTTTTTTTAAATTATTTTTTTTTTTTTTCCAATAAAAGAATTCATAACGGTGGGTATTTTATTTTTCATTGTAAAGTATATGAGGAGGAACATTGGGTTTTTAATCAGAATAACAAAGTCGATTAGGAAAAATTCAATTGTTATTCATATAATAATTATATACGAAAACCGCAGTGGTAAATATCGTAGAAACAAACAAAGCAATAATTTTTGCGACATCTTGCGCAACATATAAAACGGATTTTTTACAATCGCAGGGAATTTGCAATATATCCGCACAAAAACATGACCCATTAACATTCATGAAAATGTTTCTAGTAACTGATAATTTTGAGGCAAACCAGGCGTATTGAATCATGTCTCGGAACATTGGTGACGATAATTGATGCTGAATTATTGAATGGATTTTTATACAATCGGATTTTCATACAAGCAGAATCGTGAAATTAATTCCCGGGAATGTTGTTTCCCTAATTTGCAAAATCATGAATTTCATACTCTCTTGCATAACAAATTAAAGGGAACAAAGGGTTATCTGAGAAAATTGTAGGTTATATTACTTCATTGGAAAGCATTCGTGCTAAATACAGTTCTGCATAATTCATTTTCTAGCACGATCCAATTGCGACTAAATCGAATAAATACTATCTGATTAACTACTATTCCCAGGATCAAGACATGGGGCAATTTAAGGGGGGATTGTCTTTTTTTTCGCAAAATTTACCGCTTTTTGGGAATTTTTTTGTGAAGAAAGTATACAACGGAAAACTTGTGAAACTTGGCATATAGTTTTATTGATCTGTTTACTACATACAAAAAAATTTTTAAACAATTTCATCAAAAAATCCGCCTCCCACCCCCCTCGACGCGCGATGGTCCTTTTTTGATGGTGTGCACGATTTTTCAAAAACTATGCAACCGATTGCCTTCAAATTTGGATAGAATGCTCAGCTGACATCCTTTTATCGTTTGATGAAGCAAAAAAGCAATACGTTTAATAGTTTTTTATTTATAACAAAAAATCGATCCATTTTTTTCGAAAAATCGATACTTCAAGTTCAAAACGTCACCAAATCGTCCATTTTTTTCCCCTTCATCGAACGATAGCTATATGTGTCTAAAGTAAAATGCTTTTTGGGTTTTTGTTGCAGGATGAACGTGAATGCTGTAATCATGCACACCATCAAAAAAGGACCATCGCGCGTCGAGGGGGGTGGGAGGCGGATTTTTTGATGAAATTATTTAAAAAAAATTTTGTATGTAGTAAACAGATTAATAAAACTATATGCCAAGTTTCACAAGTTTTCCGTTGTATACTTTCTTCACAAAAAAATTCCCAAAAAGTGGTAAATTTTGCGAAAAAAAAGACAATCCCCCCTTAATATTTTGTTTAACTGGAGAGCTGAGTAGTGGAGAGGACAAGATCCTCCACCGAGCTTTTTTTCTTAACCATGTATGCCAATTCGTTGCGCAGCATTCCCAGTGTACTTGTGGGGTACATACGTTGTACTGTTTTATACTGGTGATATAAATTTTATGTTATAGTAGTATTATGATTTATTTTTAATGAAAATAAAATATTATTGTCAAGTTGTAAACATGTTGTGTACAACATTTCTAGTAAACTGGCTTGGCTATTTTAAACAATGTTATGTCACTTTTCTTTACATTCGATTAGTTGAAAAAGAATAGATCACGGTCTTCTCACTTTAGACGCTAAAAAAGGCTATTTTCATGATTTTTTTTATAGATTTGTAATATAGATATTGATATAAAAGTTATTACACTTAATAAATATACTTTCGAAAGACATTTAAAACAAAATGTATGTATTTATGTAACCCAAACCAATTTTGACCACGTTATTCTCGAAAAAACGTTTTTCGACGGCTTGTTGATAAAATCTTCGAAACTACTAGTAGTAGAGCTAGGGCGGTTCTGACGCAAGGGGAGGTGGTGTGTCAAGAGTAGTTAAGCCAAGGTGGCGCCACCGTCGAGGGAGGTCGCCGGGTGTGACGTCACAGAAAGGCCTATGTGGAGGGGGGTCATGTGGTCCGTGGAGCGACTGGCGGGGGGGGGGGGGGGGCGATGAGTGTTTTGTGTGTATGTGCGTGCGTGTGTGCGTGCGTGTGTGTAGGGAAGCCAAGGTGGCGCTACGGTCGTGGGGAGGTCGGCGTGCGTGCGTGCGTGCGTGTAGGGAAGCCAAGGTGGCGCTACGGTCGTGGGGAGGTCGGCGTGTGTGCGTGCGTGCGTGCGTGCGTGTAGGGAAGCCAAGGTGGCGCTACGGTCGTGGGGAGGTCACCGGGGTGCGTGTGCCATCACAGAGGATGGCACACGCTGGCCTATGTGAAGTGGAGGGGGGGGGGTGTAAAAGAATGCATCGAATGGTCAATATTAGGATAATTAAACAATAGTTTATTCACAATAAAATTAAATAACGGATTTACATAGTATGTATTGTTAAATCGTATTTGTGTGTGTGTGTGGGCGATGTCCGGGAGGGGAGTCGCTGGGCGCGAGTGACGTCACAGAGTGGCCTCTGTGGAGGGCCATGTGGTCCTTGGAGCGACTGGTGGGGACGCCGTCTCAAAGCTCGCCGACAGACAGGTCCTGACAGGTTTCTCGGGAAAAGCGTGCGTGACAAACATATATGGGTCGGGAAATTTTCGGTCATATGGAAACGCTAGGCGCCACATGAAGGGCGGCGCCTTTCAAAGCCCATTATTTATGACATGCAGCTGGTTCCATGCCGAAAGACAATGTCTATTGCATCCGCCCCGTCTCAAAGCTCGCCGACAGACAGGTCCTGACAGGTTTCTCGGGAAAAATCTTTAGGGATCAAAGGGGCCGCGGATGGACCACTTGAGCGCAGCTGCACTCTTGCGCTCTCCATGGTTCTTCGAACGTGTTCAAACCTGTTTTCCACGATTGGGGGGGGTAAAAGCATGCATCGAATTTCTCTCGTCAACACTTTAGACAGGTCTCGACAAGTCAGGATTTTCTTGGAAAAACTATAAACTTTAGGGATCAAAGGCGGTGACCGCCGATGGACCACTTGAGCTGCAGAACCCATAAAATCTTTTGACCCGATGCATTCCGACTTCCTGTTTTTTGTCTCATGTTCCTCGAGCAATCTACGCGTTATCGGAAAACTCTGTTTTTTCTCGAGAGAGGGCCGAACTTTTTTCCCCAAGAGCCTTTTTAATGATCCGCTCCGCTCAAATCTGGCCGCACTTTGCATGAAGCAGTCAGTCTGTTAACATCGTGGAAGTTTTTTCGTACTCGTCAACATGGAGCAAATCTTGCATGACCAAGCCGTGCTTTTACGCTCGATCGAAGATTTTGCCGCGTGGGAGCAACGATGCGTCGAGTTTATCGAAGGGCTGGAAACGCAAAGCCGGATTAAGCGCCCACGATTATTAATTGGGCATCAACAGTCCCTTATAGCCCAAATAGCGCGGCTGGAAGGATTGAGGAATTGTGTGCGGAATCGTTTCATACACACGGGCGCAGGACACGGCGATCATGAGTTAATCTGGCGGGAGATTGAAACATCCTTCGAGAGTCGGATACTGACCGGATCCATCATCAATCGCAGCCACATCGAGCCGAGACACTTTCTAAATGATGCTCGCGTCCTAGTGCTTCATCATGTGCAAAATATCATCGGCAAGCACAACAGCATCAAAGTTAATACAGTGTTTAATGGTGAATTCGCGAGTGGTGACAAACATGCGAATAAAAGTATCAACACGCGAAACTGCGAACTATTTAGCACAAGCGATTTGGGTGAGTGGTATGAACAGCGCGTTGTGGAGCCCACTTTAACCTCGCTCGATGAATTTCAAGAACGTGAAAGTGGCTGGGCTCTGCAGAAAATACTTAACCTCACGATAAATGTGAATAAGTATAATCCGATGCGTGCCGGGTGCTCCATATCATTGCCGCGTGAAATAATGTTGAAGAAGGCCGTCGTTAACGTCAAATCTGAGGATAACGCATGTTTTGCATGGGCAGTTGTCGCTGCTCTATACCCAGCTGAACGAGATAGTGCCCGTCCATTTTCTTACCCTCATTATTCGACAGTACTGAATCTCAAGGATATCGAATTCCCGGTGACGATACATCAAATAAAGAAATTTGAAGCTCATAACAATGTATCGATAAACGTATATACCACCACCGCCAAAAAGGACATTCTTCCGATACGCGTAACTCAACACAAGAAGGAAAAGCACATCAATTTGCTGTATCTGCAAGATACCGAGGACAGCAATGTGGGACACTTCGTATGGATCAAGAACCTGTCGAGACTCGTGAGGGCACAACTGACCAAAAAGGAGCATAAAAAATATATATGCGATCGGTATGTAGTTACCATAATATATAGGTAATTATATATGCTAGACGAATTAAACAAAACAATCTTATTTTTTTTTTACAGATGTTTACACTACTTCGGGTCAGAGGAAAAATTGCAATCACACGAGATCGATTGTGGAGCAATAAATGACTGTGCGATCCGGCTACCAAACGACACCAACAAGTGGCTCCAGTTCAGCAACTTTAGCCGGAAAGAGCGACATCCCTTCATCGTGTATGCTGATTTGGAGTGTGTTCTGGCAAAGACCGATGGGGAGAACCTAGCGAAAGACATGTATCAACACCATGAAGTATTTAGTATCGGATACTATGTGTGTTGTTCATATGACGATTCATTATCTTCGTATCGCTCACGCCGCAGTGCTGATTGCGTATCATGGTTTGTCGAAGAACTAAAAAATCTAGCACTGCAGATAAAAGAAACTTTCTGTAATAATGTACCAATGGTGCATTTAACACCGAGTGAGTGGGACAGTTTTCGAGCAGCGACTCAATGTCACATATGTGAGAAACCATTTGCGCAAGAAGATGTACGCGTTCGAGATCATTGTCATCTGACTGGGCGCTATAGAGGCCCGGCCCATTCCAACTGCAACCTAAATTACAAGCAGTCATTTTTCATTCCAGTAGTTTTCCATAATTTATCCGGTTACGATGCACATTTTATAATCAAGGAAGTAGCCACAGCGTTCGAAGGCAGAACCGATGTGCTTCCAATCACAAAGGAGAAATACATCTCATTCACGAAGCATGTTGACATTACAGACGATTCAAAGCACAAGATCCAATTGCGCTTTATCGACTCATACAAATTCCTCAACACCAGTCTCGACAAATTAGCCTCATTCTTGACCGAAGACAAACTCAAAATTTTACGCATACAATTCCCAACTCTCTCGACAGATGATTTCAATTTGCTGACGCGAAAAGGGGTCTTCCCTTATGAATATATTGATGATGTGACCAAGCTAGAAGACACTTACCTACCACCACGTGACGCATTTTACAGTTCCCTGACAGATGCTACAGTATGTGAGAGCGAGTACGCACATGCTGAGAAAGTTTGGGAGCGGTTCTCCATTCGAACGCTGGGTGACTATAGCGATTTGTACTTGAAGACAGATGTCTTGTTATTAGCCGATATTTTCGAAAACTTTCGAAATACATGCGTTGAGTGCTATGGCCTAGATCCCGCGTATTACTACACATTGCCCGGATATACCTGGGATGCAATGTTAAAACACTCGAATGTCAGGTTTGAATTACTAACTGACATCGACATGGTTTTATTCGTTGAGCGGGGTATACGCGGTGGTCTCAGTCAATGTTCGAACCGATATGCATGCGCTAATAACAAGCACATGGTGTCGTTTGATCCATCGAAAGCATCATCATACTTTATGTATTTTGACGTCAATAATTTGTATGGATGGGCAATGTGTCAACCCTTGCCATATGCGGATTTTCGATGGGTCAACGACGTGTCCAAGTTTGATCCATCATGCATTGCGCTAGACTCACCTATAGGCTACATCCTTGAAGTCGACTTGGAATATCCTCAATCTCTACATGATGCGCACAAAGACCTGCCGTTTTGTCCAATACATGAAAAACCGCCGGGTAAGCGGGAAGAAAAACTACTAGCAACTGTTTGCGATAAAAAACGCTACATCATACACTACCGGAATTTGCAACAGTGCTTACACCATGGGCTTCGCCTCACGAAAATCCACAGAGTCCTACAGTTTACACAATCCCCATGGCTGCGTTCGTATATTGAGTTGAATACCCAGTTTCGAACGCTTGCCAAAAACGATTTCGAAAAGAATTTGTTCAAATTAATGAATAATGCGGTCTTTGGCAAAACGATGGAGAATGTGCGCAATCATGTAGATGTAAAGCTTTTAACAAAATGGGAGGGCAGATATGGCGCAGAGGCAATGATTGCGAAGCCAAACTTTCACAGCCGAAGCGTTTTTTCGGAAAATCTCGTTGCCGTGGAATTGCGCAATCTCGAGGTGAAATTCAACAAGCCAATATATGTGGGTATGTGCATACTCGACATATCCAAAACGTGTTTGTATGGATTTCATCACGAGTATATGGTACCTCTGTATCGAGATAGATGTAAAGTCATGTATACCGATACGGACAGTCTCATATATGACATTGAGAGCGATGATGTATATGCCGACATGAAGCGCGACATTTCAAAATTTGATACGAGCGATTATTCGGCGGACAATCGGTATGGTATACCGCTCGTCAACAAGAAGGTACCCGGTCTCATGAAGGACGAATGTAATGGAGCAATTATGACCGAGTTCATTGGACTTCGATCGAAAATGTATGCGACACGTGTCGAGGGTAAGAAGGACACGAAAAAAGTTAAAGGTGTCAAGAGTAGCGTTGTGGCGAGAACAATCATGTTTGACGATTATGCTCAATGCTTGAAGGAAAATATTGAAATGGAGCGTAGTCAAACGTGCATTCGATCAAAATGACACCAAGTCTACACTATTCGCGAGACGAAAATTGCTCTGAGTCCTCATGACGATAAGCGGTATATCATACCTGGGACCTCGGATACCCTACCATGGGGGCATTATAGAATACCGTCATGAAAAGTTTTGTAATTTCTTTCCCACAACCTTGATGTAAAATTGTGTACATTTTTTTGTGAATATCGATGTATAAAATTTGTGAAAATCGATGTATAAAATGTGTGAAAATTATATATTTTGTTCACTCGATGTTAAAATTATGTTTGTTGTTGTATATATTGTGCGAGAATGAATTATTTTCCATAAATAAAGAAACGGACTTTTTATAATCCCGTGTGTTTATTCACTCTATCCATCTCCTCACGTTCCATGAAAAAGGGCGACAGCGAGTAGGGGGGAAGCCTGCTGTGGAGGCCTTGGAGGGATGCGAGGACGACCAGCAGGTCAAGAGTCATAAAACATACATATTTTTCCACTTTCTTTATTGTCGGCTACAAATCGGATTTACTTATCCAACTATTGTGGCTATTGTCGAACCCTAGCCATTTTACAAACATTCGATTACCGCGCTTCTTCAATACCGCTTCAATGAGATAGATATCGGGGTGCTTGACTCTGAGAAGCTCTTGTTCGTAGAAACCACCGGCGATCGGTTCATCTTTATGGTCCTTCAAGTGGTATGTGACGGGATGAGTTTTTTTCACACGATAGATTGTAAATATTTCCGTTGTCCAGTTTGGGGTGTAACCCTTTTCGAAAACAGTCTTAAATTTGCTGATTCTCACTTTATCACCAACGGCGAATTTCGGCGATCTTTTCATTGGGGGCTTATTGAAAATCTGCTGCAGTTGCTTCTCATTTTCCGCGTTGACATTTCTCGGCTTCATCTTAATGGTGCGGTGTACAGAATCGTTGTACTCTGCTACTAGATTATCAAGAATATCGATCCACTTATAATTACCACGAAGACTAAATTGCATCCACATCTTGTTCTTCAATGTACGATTGAAACGCTCGCAAATGGATGCCTTCAAGTTGCTATATGTTGAATACATGTGAATATTATACTTCTTCATGATGGCCTTGACGTCACAATTGTAGAATTCTTTTCCCCGATCAACGTGTAAGTTCTGTGGTATGCGTCCCTTAACGAGGATCGACTTCATTGCTGCTGCTGCATCTTTACCACTCTTACCCAGCATTGGCACGGCCCAGGCGAATTTTGAGAACGTATCGATGACGGTGAGGAGAAATTTGTGTTTGGAGTTGTGACGCGCATATGATGACATATCGACGAGATCAGCTTGCCAGGTCTCATCCAAGCCACGGATGTCCACATGTCGACGCGGATAGTTTCGTCGAGCAGGCTTATGTAGCTCCAGCACGAGAGCGCCCCTTTTTTCGCTCATTTTCCAGTCCACTCAGTCGTGCGTCCAATTCAACAATGACGTTTGAATTACGAATCACCAAATCTTGTAGAGTTTTGACATCGGTCTCGAGTGTCCTCACAATGTCCCGTATCATAGCTTCAAGTCCATTAACCAACAACTGACTACTCTCATTCATTTCTTTGCGTATGTTCTTAATGATAGTTCGAGATTTCTTTTGTAACGCACTTAGAGTGATGGCGTCATCTTCTCCTTCCGGATTTGCAATGTTACACAATCGTTTCTGCCCCAAGTCATAATGACCATCTGCGGTAATTCTAAAGCCAATCCCGGGTCGACCTGGAGGATCTTGTTTACTGTGGAGTACACTCCTACTTGAATGACGTCCAAACACATCGACACTCATGATGAGAATGCGTAAATTCTCCGATGTCGAGTTAATAAATAATTTCAGCTTCGCGCAATTCCTCAATAATCGATATAATTTCATTCGCATGTGATGAGTTTCCGGCTGCTTGGGATGCCAGAAGCAAGCGAAGACGATCCACTAGCTCGTTTGGATTGTCCCAATAAATATAGTCCAATTGGGTGTTTTTTCTAGCTAGCTTATACTTTGGCATGCCCTGTCCCACATGATGATCGACTATATTTGCGATATATGTGTTAAATTTGTGGCTGGTATTACGTCGTATAGCCTCACTAGGCTTGTACAATTTTTTGTGCGCATTCGTCGAGATTACAATCTTTTCGTAGTTTTTCAAATCATCCGGTGTGGGAGTTTCGACATTAGGCACTTTTTTAAACAAAAGCTCCGTTAATCCAACAGTTTTCGCATAACTCGCATCTCCCACGCGAATATGTTGAGAGTCGAAAATTATCGGAGAATTGCCAATCATTAACTTGTTGTTTGCGAGATTTCGCACACCGTATAATACATCCAAGCCCGCCTTTCTATTTGTCTGTAATAGTAGGAGATATTCGTTGATTAATTCATCAACATTTTGCGAGTCATCATCATCCTCATATATCAATTTAAACGAATCTTGTGTTTCACTCTTCAAGGAATCATGTGCCGCATTTTGATTTACCACACTATTCAACACATCTCCTTCTTCAACATTATCACCCACTTTTTCATCCTTAATTTCCTCCTTCACCACCTCACCGTTTTTATACGACACCAATTTTTCCAATGGCCCCACTATAGGCTTAAAGACATCCTGCATTCTCTGCTGATCGTTATCTTTCCCAATTTTCATCATTCGATGCTTTCGTCTGATTGCCTCGCGCGCCTTGGCAATTTCACGCAACACATCCTTTTCACGCAACAATTGTTCGCTCTTCATGTTGTCACTACCACGGCATGCGCAATACTGTCTCTCCAACCACCAGCGATGAGTCATTTATTAATAGTGAGAAAATAATCAAAACCTTGTCTATATCGACCTTCGTTAATATCGCTATCCTTATCAATTGTGATAAACGCATACTTGTCGGAATTCCAACATTTCACGCACATGTTTTTAAAGCACGTATAAGTCATGTCCGTATTAACATGGTCATTGTAGACGTGTTTGAGATTCATATCATCCTGCTTGAAAAGCACCACGAAATTTGCATTATCCCTCACGAGATGTTTGGGAATACGAGTGTACGTCTGACAAAGATAAAAACTGTCAACAATCTCATGGCGTCCCATGGAAAAGAAGGCCCGAACATTATCCTGCTTTTCGCATGCTATGTCATCAAAGATGAATATAGAGTTGGATCGTGCATCACTTGGTGCTATCACTTGTTCATGTGCCTCGAATGGATGATATTCAACTCCACTCACAGGTTCGAGTAGATGTTCGAGCAATTTATACTTTGGCTGTTTGAGCGATTTGGAATACAAGTAAATGTTCTCAAATCTCAAACCATTCGGATGGATGATGAGAGTGAGCAAAGCGTTGGTTTTCCCACAATTCGATGGACCGCAAAACAGTGCACGTATGCTATCCGGCAATAAATTCCCATGACGTTTCTTTTTTCCCCCGCGGTCTTCGACAAACTCGTCGAAATTTATCACGGGAAGTCCGCCTCCGATAGTTTGCTTCCTGGACGTCATCTCACACACGACTAACGACGGAATCATATAAATAGGCTTCTTATAGGTACTATCCGTCAGTCGCGTATTGTCTTTAGACATGATTGTGCATGGGAAGAGAGGTAAAGGTTTGGTCAACCGCCTAATCAACAAACTCCCCGTTGAACTACATTTGCCTGGCTATCAGTATTGTGGACCAGGCACAAAGTTGGCCAAGCGCCTTGCTCGTGGTGATCCGGGCATTAATCCATTGGATGCGGCTTGCAAACAGCACGATATTGCATATTCGAAGAATCCGGACAATCTTGAGGTGAGCCGAACAATTGACACGGTACAGCTTCGCATAGTGGATCAAGACGGTGATTTGGTAAATTTCCGCGGTGAAGTAATCACCATACGCCTGCATATAAAGTCGTGATGGGCATTGTTTTCAACAGATCTTCCAATAACAATAAACGGCCATGGATGAAAACAATCAGTCGTCGACCAGCGCCCAAAGTGCTAACACCTCAAAACGTGCTACTCTTGAAGAATTTGGGTCTCAAAGTGCGTGGCGAAAGCGTGTAAAAAATTATTTAGTCTGTGCTCTGTGCGTCTGTTGTGTGAAATGGAAGAAGAAATTGTAAACATTCAGGCGCCCGTGGTCTTTGATGAATCCATCGTCCATTGTGAGATTCACGCTCATCAGCCATATGCATCTTCAACCTTCAATAACAGCGATGAAGTCCGTATTGCCATCCAACATCAAGACCTCTCCATCCTGCCGAGCAAGAGTTCCCTACACATATGTGGGAAATTATCAAAGCGAGATGGGACGCCAACCACTGCTACAAGTCTCGCCAACAATTCCATTTGTCATTTGTTTGATGAAGTGCGATATGAGTTGAATGCCATAGAAATCGATCGTAATAAGAATGTCGGTATTACGAGTGTAATTAAGGGATATTCATCTCTCTCACCGGCCAAAAGTTCTATGCTCGAGAACACTGGATGGCTCGATGTCGAAGAGACTAAGCAGATTGTAGATGTATCGGGAAACTTTGATGTCTGTATACCGCTCAGCATGCTCCTCGGATTTGCCGAAGATTATCGGAAAATTGTTGTAAATGCCAAGCACGAGTTGATTCTCACGAGATCAAAGACCGACGACAATGCCATTGTACAAACAGCGCCCGAAGACTACAAACTCGCATTGCATAAAATAGAATGGCTCGTGCCGTATGTGACAGTCTCGGATCAACGAAAAATTCAACTGTTAAAGTATCTTGCCAAAGACGCACCAATCTCCATGAGTTTCCGAACATGGGAACTGTATGAATATCCATTGCTGCCTGTCACCTCCAAGCACGTGTGGTCTGTGAAAACTTCGAATCAGCTGGAGAAGCCACGATATGTCATACTCGCGCTGCAGACGGGGCGAAAAAATAAGAAAGCACAAAATGCGAGCCACTTTGATCATTGTAACCTGAGCGACGTCAAGCTATACCTCAACTCACAATGTTATCCATATGGAAATTTGAATTTGAACATTGATCAAAATCAATATGCTCTACTCTACGAGATGTATGCGAATTTTCAACCGACCTATTACAACAAAGAGGCTGAACCATGGCTGAGCAGGGTGGAATTTTTAGAAAAAGCCCCCCTCGTTGTCATTGACTGCTCAAAACAAAACGATTCGCTCAAGTCCGGCCCTGTTGACGTGCGCCTTGAATTTGAATTGAAAAACAATATTCCACCGCAAACTTCAGCGTACTGCCTGATCCTCCATGATCGTATTGTCGAGTACAATCCAATCAGTGGTGGAGTAAAAAAATTGGTATAAAATCATGCCGATGATTCGCGTCCACTTCAGTCAGCATGGAGCTTATCGTCGATATGCAGGGCTTCAAGAGACCCGTCAACGAATTTGTCCTGAAGGAGATGTCCATCGTCAAACTCCATGAGAAGAACGCTGAACCGCTGACATTCTTCTTCGATGCACCATTCGCCTGGGACGCTTTACCGGCCAAGTACAAAATGACAAACAAGTGGCTGGAACGCAATTATCATGGAATACGATGGGAACACAGCGGTATACCATACGAGGCAGCTAGAACGACAATTCGAGGAATCTTGGAAGGAGCTCCTACGATCTATACCAAGGGATTCGAGAAATGCGCATGGCTATCAAGATTCACGGATTCAGCAACAAAAGTCATCGATCTGGAGACTCTGGACTGTCCATCGCTGCAGAAGTTGCCGAAAATCGCAAACGTTAAATGTCCCCATCATTCCTTCAATACAAAATACAATTGCGCCAAAGCGAATGTAGAGTCGTTGAAAAGCTGGCTCTCTGTGTACGAAGCGTGAGCGAGGGATTTTTAATGAATAAAAAACATTTCGATGAAAATGTCATTTGTATTCTTTATTCTACGACGAAAACACCCATCATTTACAATTCGACTAAACATATACATTTTTTTTACATAATCAGCACTTTGAAAAAAAAACCATGCGAACAGCCGCTCAACGATGGTGCTCAATTTTGTCTCCACGCTTGGAGACGATGCAGCTCGACACTGTTGTAGTTTCCATCACTGCGTTGACCAGTTGCAGCATACTCTCGATGATGCAGACAGTCGTTCGGCGATGGTGTTCCAACAACTTTTTTTTCTTCCACCATGTTCAGAGACGACGGAACTCGACACTGTTGTATTTTCCACCAATATACTGCATGCAGAGCTGACCATCGCGTGCCACTTGCAGCATACTCTCGAACATTGTCGGATCTTGGTCGAAGGCCTTCACAAGTCGCGCCGGTAAGAAGACGGAGAACTCATCTGCGATGTCCACGATGTAGCGTTTCCCAAATTTGGTTTGTACGGCCCTTATGTCGGAGATTAGTCGTTCCGACTTAACGGGGAGTTCTGACAGCTTCTTCGTTGGGAGGAATTCTGCCATCCGGCCGACTTTGTTGATACTCGAGAGATCCATTTTCGCCGCACTTTCAAAGTTCTTTTAGATGTTGATGGTGCAGTGGAATCGTGCAGTCTGAGCCTGGTCCACAAAATTATAAGCTCCCTCGTAAGCCTCCCACTCAAATCCCCCCCCCCCCCCTCAATCGTGAAAAACAGGTTTGAACACGTTCGAAGAACCGTGGGAATCCCCCCCCCCCCCAAGCGCGCAGCTGCGCTCAAGTGGTCCATCCGCGGTCCCTTTGATCCCTAAAGATTTTTCCCGAGAAACCTGTCAGGACCTGTCTGTCGGCGAGCTTTGAGACGGGGCGGATGCAATAGACATTGTCTTTCGGCATGGAACCAGCTGCATGTCATAAATAATGGGCTTTGAAAGGCGCCGCCCTTCATGTGGCGCCTAGCGTTTCCATATGACCGAAAATTTCCCGACCCATATATGTTTGTCACGCACGCTTTTCCCGAGAAACCTGTCAGGACCTGTCTGTCGGCGAGCTTTGAGACGGCGTCCCCACCAGTCGCTCCAAGGACCACATGGCCCTCCACAGAGGCCACTCTGTGACGTCACTCGCGCCCAGCGACTCCCCTCCCGGACATCGCCCACACACACACACAAATACGATTTAACAATACATACTATGTAAATCCGTTATTTAATTTTATTGTGAATAAACTATTGTTTAATTATCCTAATATTGACCATTCGATGCATTCTTTTACACCCCCCCCCCCTCCACTTCACATAGGCTCCTCTGTGATGGCACACGCACCCCGGTGACCTCCCCACGACCGTAGCGCCACCTTGGCTTCCCTACACGCACGCACGCACGCACGCACACACGCCGACCTCCCCACGACCGTAGCGCCACCTTGGCTTCCCTACACGCACGCACGCCGACCTCCCCACGACCGTAGCGCCACCTTGGCTTCCCTACACGCACGCACGCACGCACGCCGACCTCCCCACGACCGTAGCGCCACCTTGGCTTCCCTACACGCACGCACGCACGCACGCACACACGCTGACCTCCCCACGACCGTAGCGCCACCTTGGCTTCCATACACGCACGCACGCCGACCTCCCCACGACCGTAGCGCCACCTTGGCTTCCCTACACGCACGCACGCACGCACGCCGACCTCCCCACGACCGTAGCGCCACCTTGGCTTCCCTACACACACGCACGCACATACACACAAAACACTCATCGACCCCCCCCCCCCCAGTCGCTCCGCGGACCACATGACCCCCCTCCACATAGGCCTTTCTGTGACGTCACACCCGGCGACCTCCCTCGACGGTGGCGCCACCTTGGCTTAACTACTCTTGACACACCACCTCCCCTTGCGTCAGAACCGCCCTAGCTCTACTACTACTACTGGACCGATCCTTATGAAATTATATCCACATATTCGTTACTACTATAGCTATAGCATATGAAGGATTTTTTAAAATTTTGATATTTACTATTTTTGGCCAAAAACGGTGAATGAGCACGATTTTTTTTTTTTTTTTTTCGAAAAATGTTCGTCATTTTATTATTTTTGCATATATCAAAAATCGTATGATATGCGCTATAGCCATTAACATACTGAATCTGAAAACGTTTGATTTTTTGTTTCGGATGATCCATCTCCGAGATTTCATGAACAGTGCACACCTACAATTTTTTAGGAAATTTTTTTCACTACCATTCTCGTCTATAAAGAGTGACTGTAAAAAATAAATAGAAATCCAAATGTATTTATTAAGTGTAACAACTTTTATATAAATATCTATAATATAAACCTATCAAAAAAAATTCATGAAAATAGCCTTTTTAACGTATAAAGTGAGAAGGCCCCTTTAAGACGTCTGGCAACCTTGGCCGATCGAAAAAGGGGTATATTAAAAAAAATAATAATAAATAAACTCTAAAGTATGGGCCGAAATATTTTTATTTTTTTACACAACGTCAGAAAGGGCTTTAAGAATAACGTTAAAAAATTTCCGTTCAAAATATTACAAAATGGCGCCGTTATGCACATTGCCACGGAGGCCCTCCGCACGATACGCGCGGTCGTTGTCCCAGCTGTTACCCGCTCATGTCACATCTGAAAAAAAAATCAGCTCATTCATGAGCAGTGGCGCTACAATGCAGCGTAGCGGTCTTTTTTCGACCACTAAAAAATTATGGTGAGTCAAAGGAAAAAATTTGTAATTTTCACTGAAATTATGGCTCACCATAATTTTTTTAATGGTCGAAAAAAAAACCGCTACGCTACATTGTAGCGACACTACTCAGGAATGAGCTGATTTTTTTTCGCTTTATCTCGCGCCGCGGCGATGTGAATTGGCCGCCAAGATCGTGCGATTTGACGCCATTGGACTGCTTTCTTTGGGTTTTTCTCAAAGGAAAATTGTTTGCCAATGATCCACAGACCATTCAGGAGCTCAAGGATGCAATTGGACGCACCGTTTATGAAATTAGTCCGCAATTATGCGAAAATGTTATTGAAAATTTCGTCAAAAGAGTGAGCATTGTGTTCCACACATAACCTCTATGTTTGTACCTTATATAGTAGTGATCAAACGAATAATATTTTTCAAAGAAATACTATGGCTATTAAAATTTGTCATGAGAACACGAATATTTCTTAACGACTAACAAAGTTTGTAACAGATAATGAATATTTGAATAAAAGTGCCAATCAAATGTATTTCTCTACTATAAATAAACTGTATTATCAGTGCGCTTCGTTTTGCAAAAATCCTTTGAAATATACGCATATGTATATTACAGGATATGCACAGGGTGACCCGAAAAGTAACGTCCGAACGGAAAATTTAGATACCTTGTACCAATACCTACTTCAATCAACCCCATGTATGTTGCACAATCTTTTTTACTTATCGGGCAAAAAAGCATTTTTTAATTTTTTTTGTCTGTATGTATTTTCCTCATGATTTTCTTACTCGTGTTATCATTATAAAGTACACTGTTGAGCAATAAATAAATGACCAACTAAACGCTAGCGTTGATCCCTTAGATTTTGATTAAAAGTTTGAAAAATCGGTTTGATGGGATCGATCACTAAAGTTCAGATAAAAAATAAAGGATGTACTTCTGCAAAGTGGAAGGCAAATTACGATCTGAAATTCGGCATACACCTTAATTTTAATGCTATAAGACGCCCCTGAAATGGATTTTTGGCGACTTGCAATATTTTCCGAGAAATCGAATTTGTAAAATTGTTATTTTCGTCCGAGCGAGTACATCTACATTTAAATAAATTTAAATCTCGTATAACAAATTTACTTTTTCACGAGTACTTTTGTGCTTGCGTTCTTGAATTGAACTTTCGTTCTGCATATCTTTTTTCATTCTTCTTAGACAATTAAAATAGTATGTCCTAATCGAAGATTCCGAAGTTGACAGCGGCATCCAGTAAACTCGTCGCCGGGAAAATGTTAATACCGTCATAAATTGTTTGCAGGAAACGTTTGATCAGTCGAATTTATTTGCACGAATTATTTGGCGTGTGCACTTGAGAAGGTGCACTTTTACACAAAAATCCTCAGCTGAAGACATCGCAGTAGGTTTGTTTTTCTCACCACTGTCTATCTTTCGAAGATGGCAATAACGGAACAAATGCGTGCAAAAAAACCAGCGTTCTGAGAAAAGGATTAGGCAATGGAGTGGTTTTGTGTCGCAGAAGAATGTGGAAATTCACATGTTTATTTATTTCTTTCGTCGTAAGTTACATCTCGCTTGCAGATTTCAAAACAAATATCCATGTAACATAGTCAATGGCGAGCACGTTTCGGCGCCCATAAAATCACTGTTCGATGTGCTAAATTGGAAGACTTTTCCATGGCTTGTTCTATGAACGTTTTAAATTTTGCCACGTTTATGAACCAGCAGGCGAATCTGCTCTTTTCAGCAAACTTGTAAGCAATTCCTATGACTTTCCTGTCATGAACCAGTGCTCCACCGAAATCGGGCTGCAATGAAAGGCATATGAAGCTATACAAGGTTATGTACATATATATGGCTGATTTGGTATCGGCAGGCAGACGAATGAGCAGGAAGATTCTGATCGCAGACGTCTCCATACGACTTTTAGGGAGTGAAATCCAAGCGATTATATTGATACCATAAAGATCATATAGATATCCATCGCAACATAAGTGAAATCTAAAACTCGCACTGTAGAAATATACACGAGCAACCGTCCAATTTTTTTGATCATATACAATATAATATAAAACAAATTGGATTCCATAATTGAGCTACTTTTCGTGACGTCCGAAATGATGCTGTCGTTTGGGAAAATACAGAAATCCGCTTCATCTTCAATTATTCCATATAGCTTCGATTATTATTGTTTTTAAGGTACTTGATCTTGATCATTCACAAATACATCAATGGATTCATCTCATTTGCTTGTGGACAAACAGTCGCCGGGAAACTTCTTTCATTCTCGGCGGTAAAAATTATTTATGGCTACGTGTGTCATAACGCAGAATGGTAATGACTCTCATCCGTGCTTTCGAAGGGTTTGAGCATACGAGCGGTTAATGGAAACATCTCACGTGAAATCAAGAAAAATGATTCACATGATCAGTGCGGGAACAGGTTACGTAACACAATTACTCACGTTGCTTATACTTTGGGGTCTTTTCAACTTTCCATAAAAGACCGGATCAGAATCGTCTGTATTGTTGGAAGTTGGAATAATAGGCCTTGTTCTCACACTCATCTCTTGCAGTTCACCTTCCGATCTTTCATACCGTAATAATTTAAATCCAGCTAATGTGGCGACCACGGAACCACGTGGCCCTGCATTTGGCAATTCTATTCGGTTTCGCTTTCTGTCCCATTCGAAGGGCATCAATAACTGCAACGTAGTGGGGAAAAACTGGTGAAACGTTCAGGTAGTTAACTTTAAGTTTATGCGATGACCTTGATTTAAAGATAACCACGGAACTAAAAACGGATCCACATAATTCATTCATGATTTAAGGGGTTACCCCCACTTGCGATTTTGAAAAAATCGATTTTTTTATTGCTTTTTTTGAAGTATAAGTATCTGAGAATATGTCCTGAAAGTTTCAAGTCGATCCGAACAAAATTGACTGAGGTATGAGCGTTGAAAGAGAAGAATCCGTTGTCTAAACGACCGGAAATTGAAACTTTAAATGCGTTTTTCTCAAAATGGCATTTCTGAAGTCGGTGACCAAGATTACTCGAACACTAATGAACCCATCTTCTTGAAATTTTGCAGGCTTATTTAATACATAAAAATGTAGCCTTTAATCGTTCGATTTTTTTTTCGAAAAAAATGGCCGTTTTTTTCGTTAAAATCGAACCATTAACTTTGACTGTCCGGCATTTTGTGAAAAATGAATATTTTTTAAAATCCTTCGATTAAAGACTAGTTTATACTTATATTTGACTAAATCCATCCGCATTTTTTTTTTCAGATGATCCACTTCGCCGCCATGTTGGTCACCGCAAACCGTGTATATAAAAACATTATTTCATTGACAGCCATTTGCCACTAAACAATGTAATATTTTTCAATAAAAAAATTACTGAAAGTTTTTCAAGATGTGTTCTTTAAGATGGTATATTGATCGATTAAAAAAGTTTTGTAGTTTTATTTTAAAAAATTCATGAAAAAGGCCGTTTTTGCGCTACAAGTGGGGGTAACGCCTTAATAATTCAGTGGTTCGATATATTGGGAATTCAGATGCTGTATAGATTCAGACTCACAAATGAAAGTGATAGAGAGAATGGAATAAATATTTTTCATTCCCGTACCGTGACAACAGCAATGTTGCAGGAGAAATTTCCCCTTCGGAAGTCTTCGTGTGGAATGATTTCTCCTATCTCGCGTCCAACATCTCTTAAGTCGAATTTATCCTTACCACTTACCACTCGCATGTGATAAAGTGGTCTGAACAATTCATCCAGGAGGCAGTGCGCTACGGTAAGAACGTGTTCGGTGCTTATAATTGCACCACTGCACATATGGAAACCATTCTCTCTTAACGATACGACATGAGGTGCGTTTTCAATTGGAATACGCTTTCCACCATTGGCGCGTTTTAGACGGGCGCCCATTGTATCTACGACAATACCTATGAGGATAAGTTATTGTTATTTATCAAATGCTTATTGAATTTTCTGTGTTTTTGAGCGGCAATATTGTGAATGCTGTCGAAGAAAATTCATTATGGATGATTTTTGCAGTCACTTGAATCGAAAAATGTTGTGTTTCTTACAAATAATACGGAATTCTTACAAATAATACGGAAAATGAGTAGGATGTTTCGAAACATCGGTAAATAAGATCTCCATTCCAGGGGCGTCAATCTCGGAAGAAAAATCTAATGACAATTGCGTCGCACGAACGTGGTACTCCTAATATCCGACAGCGAAACAATATGTTTTAATTAGAATAATTGCCTTTAAGATTTCAATTTAAAAGTACATGCATTTGAGGAAACAACAAAGCAAATATTGAACATCCCGCAGGGCAAGCATTTGAGGAATGCAATAAAGCTGTAAAAAAAGTCGTCGCGAAACACAATTATTGACGATTCTTTAGCAGTCCTAATGTTTATATTTATAAATTTAATTTTAAAAAATTCAACCACGTTTTTGAAACGGACTAACAAGTATAAAATAATTTGTCCTAGCCCCACACAGATTTGTAACCCAATTGTGATTCCTGACCGTATACAGATTGTCCTGAAAATTGGTGATTGTGAATTTTCAATAGCTATGAAAATACTTGTAAAATTTGAAACGAAAAATGTGGGGCGCATGTAATAGATAATTGATGCATGAATAGTCAACCTGTCACTAACAATTTTGTTACACTGCAAATGATGTGAACTGTTGCGTGAGTTTTTTCAACAACAGCTACTCCCTACACTCCGTACCATGCATGCGCCCCACGTTTTTTTTTAAGGTAGTACGTGCATGAAACTCCTCATTAGAAAAATTGATTTTTTTGTATGCTGCAGTAGAGACATAAAAATAGACGCCCGCGAACACTCTGCCGGCCTTACCGGCTAAATACAGTAGTAATTAATTCACAAAATTAATGCATTTAACCCGTGCAGAAATTTTGACCGGGATACCCTATGTCCGATCAAATCACGATCAGGATTTGTCATGGATTCCCCAAAACCGGTATCCCGGTTAGAATCCAACTTGCATCAGTATCGGCATATGTACGACGACGATGGCATCATTTTGAAAATTTTGGCGTCACGTGTATTTTCTGTATTACTATGGAATTCCTATCTATAGATACGAATTTCTGTCTATAGATTCCTATCTATAAAATTCCTATCTATAGATAGGAATTACATAGTAATACCGAAAATACACGTGATGCCAAAATTTTCAAAATTATGCCATCGTCGTTGTACATATTCCGATACTGATGCAAGTTGGATTCTAACCGGGATACCGGTTTTGGGGAATAAGTCTCTGTTTATACCCACCGACATGTCGGTGGGTATAAACATGTTTTTAAGACAAATTAAAATCAAATTCACAATGATTAGATTAAAATTTACACCAACCGTGAGTTCTTACGTATAAATGTCCCAATTTATTGAACACGTCCCAATTATTGAACACTATCTTGTATTTTTATTACGTCTCATGCACCTGCATGCCTTTACTTATTTATAAAATTTCATTACATATATGGAACTTTTAGGTATCGAAATGTTACCTTACTTGTGCAAAAAAAGCTTTAATTAATAGAGAAACAAATTATTTAATCAGCAACGGTGACTCGATTTGATGTCTCGTGGTAACTGCTTATCTTTTTTGCTAAGACGCGCCGGTTCATGCGTAAGGGCATTAAAAATTCGAAAACTGTCGCATCTCAAAAAGTAAAGGCGTTTCAGGTTCCTCAGAAAATTTCTTACAAATAACAATTTTTATGAAAAAAACTTAATTTAGTTATTTGTTAAAATATACGGTGTTCGATCATTAGGACATAGAAAATGCAGTGTCCCAATTATTGAACGCTCGAAGTCTCCAAGTTGGCGTCATTAAACCCATCAAAACATCGAGACAGTTAACGTGTGACAGATCGTGTGAATCGGATTTATTCAAACAAAAACTGTAAGTTCCTGAATAAACTTACCTTTATTCTTTTAATAATAACTCTAAGATCGTCAAATATATTTTTTATTTGTATTTTCGTGCAATAAACATAAAAAGGAAAGTAAAAAGAGAATCTAACCCAAATGTAACCTAAAAATACGAATGTACTGTTCAATATTTTTTGCTCTCCGATATTTCAGGGAGCCAAGCTGTGACAAAATCAAACAAAGACAGAACATGAAAACGAGGAAGCTGAAAATAAAAAGAAAATAAAGTTCGAGTTGAAAAGCAAAAATAAACCAAATGCGAATGAACAAAAAACCCGTCAAAAGAGACTAAATATATATTTTTGTATTTTTACATGATTAACAAAAGATTATTTAAGTGTTTGATTTTGCTTTTATTTCTTAATATTGTACACAAAATAATATTTTTAGAACGGAAAAAGAATTCTCGAGAGTGTTCAATAACTGGGACATGCCTGTTCAATATTAGGGACATAGGCACTTCCAGTGTTCAATAATTGGGACATTTGCATTCTTCACATTGTTATTCTTTTTGTTCATTTGAAATCATTTAAAAATAATCTAAAGGGTGATTTCTCGAAAGTAAAAATATCAAAGTATCATTGGAACCTGAAAGCGATGGTTTTTTCTTGATTTTATATTTTTTTCTCACCGAATTCATTCCCCCAGATCCTTAGCTGTTCAATAATTGGGACATTTACCTTATTTCGAGAGAAAACATTTCGTCGAGGCAAAGAAATTTATGCAAAAAAAGTTGTGAGTTTCAAATATTACATTATAAATATGAAAAAAATCACAAAATGAGTTGTGAATTTCCTCAAGTTGAAGAAAATAAAAATCGAATTCACGACAGTTATATTAAAATTTACACCACAAGTGTAAACGTATTTTGAGAGAAAACATTGTGTTGAGGCAAAGAAATGTTCGCACAAAAAGTTATGCGCAAAAATTTCTTTGCCTCGAAGCAATGTTTTCTCTCAAAATACGTACGAACTCATTTTTGGCGCAAATTTTAATCTAATCATTTTGAATTTGATTTTAATTTGTCTTAAATACGAAAAAAATCACAACTAATTTTGGGATTTTTTTTGTATTTATAATTTCTTGTCAATACATTTGCATTCACAGATTTTGATGTGAATTTTTTTTAATTCACATCAAAATCTCGCGATGAGCGCGATCTGCCATTTGAATCTTTGGACAAATTTTTTTTTATTGATAGTTCAATGCACCAAAACTTTATAAAAGTTATTTATTTTTATAATAAATTTAACATGTCATAATTCCATTTTTGACATTTTATTTCAGCCTGTCTTCACCCGTGATCCTTCCCAGATTTTTCAATGATTCCATGGGGAATCTATTTAGAGTCATTAAAGGATCCGGTTCTGGATCCCTAATGGAATCCAGTTTACGGATCTTACATTTAGTCTTCGAATCTGATCCGATATCGGACTAGATCCCAACTGGGAGCCCGGGATACAAGTCAGAATCCAGCTGTATCCCTGCCAAAATTTCTGCACGGGAACCCGCACCATATAGGGAATTCGTGCGGATCGAACTTTGGAACGGGAATAATAATAGTTTCCGGTTAAATCAGAGCTATGCGAAAAGCGACGAGAAACAAGAAAACTGGCGCGGTCACGAATGTTCCATAGCAAATATAGGTTACGAGACATTTCGAGCAGATATCATCGATTCAATCGACTAATTTTTGCGTTCGCCAGCCGCGTCTGCCATCTCTCTTGTTACAATATGGACATTACACGTACACTGCCACGCACGATCACACATACGGTGAACGAACACATGCTTGATATGTATCGAAGGCACCTGAATACAGCGCTGCCACGGATATTGCCCGAATCGTGAAATGGCAGCCTGTGACAACTCAAGTCAAATCTTATTGCGATTTTACTTCACTTACCAAACTGTAATACAAACAGTTATCACATGCACTTCTCAAATAATTATTTTCTGTATCATATTTATTATTATACCCAAATACATTATATTTTGCTTTTTTTCAGGTTCGATAAATTGTAGATATTATATATCTTAAGTCTCACGAGTATTTTCATAGCTATTAAAAATTCACAATCACAAATTTTCAGGACAATCTGTATGCGGTTGGGACTCTGTATTTGGTTATAAATCTGCATGGGGCTAGGATAAATTATTTCATACTTTTTATTTCGTTTTGGAAACGTGGTTGATTTTTTTTTAATTTAAATAATTTTATTTTCTGCTTTTTAGTGTTGTGTGTGTGAAATTTTGTTCTTCTTCCGTAGGCGTCCCTTGTGTTGGAGGACTGTCTCCTTGACCATCGTATAAATCGTCACTAATGCACTATTCACTACTAATATTATTATTATTATTAATAATTTCTCTTTCACTAAACTATATTTTTATTTCATTGTTTGGTTTTTCTCTTTTACACTCTCTGTGACAGGCTTGTCTGTCTGTTTATTTGTCTGTCATCCAGATCTAAGCCATTTTCAAAGTTTCGAGTCTCTAGCTCATTGAGAAGTTAGTTTAAAATCGATTGCAAAATTTGTACCGAACAGACAAACAGACAACAAGCAAAGTGAGTTAGTAAAAACGTAGTAAATTCCAAACGTACGTGGTCGCTAACGTCAATCGATCAATAAACCCTGTACGAAGGTATCTTTTATGGTTGCAGTACGTTATAAGTATCAATTGTGAGAAATAATAATTTCATTATTAATTGACTTGTTAATGTCGTTCGGGTCTCGAAGCACCTTTTATTGGCTTTACGAATGGTCGTTGATGCAGAAAATAATAATACTTGTCCAAGAAGATTCTCGATATAACGTCACGATAATCATTTCGAATGTACTTACCGCCAATTGCCAGGCACACCAATGACAAAAAGATCTTCATGACGGTCTTCGAAAAAGGCAGTGAATCCGCAAACGTGAACCTGAAAATATTTTCGGCAAGAAATTCCATTGTTAAATTCATGTACCAGAGCGAATAAGAATCACAATAGTAAAGAATGTATTTTAAGTATTGAATAACCGGTTGAAAACTTGATTTAACAAAAGATCAAATTCACTCAGCTAAATCAATTGAACTTCGAAATTGGTCATATAAAAATGAAGGAAAAGTCTCTGGTGTATACAACGAACACCTGTGGTAAAAATAGGGATAACGATGAATAGCAGGTTGGCAAGACAATAAAAGTAGAGCTGACAGCTATATTAAGATTTCCCAGCCAGTAAATTGTGGATGTATAAGTATATTCGTATATAACTTACTGTCTTTTAATGGGAAATCTTTCAATTTAAGTTAAAACGATAATCTGGGTAATTATATGTTACAAATCTCCTTTGAGAAGAATATTACCTTATTGATTATTTTATAGTTGTGTCCGCGTAAGTGACTCCAGTAAAATCTTGCTTTGGATGAACTTGCTCTGCTTGGAGGCTGCCAACGTTGATGGTACGAGACGGGAAAAGAAAATTATGCGTGATTTTAAAACTCTGCTGAGATTTATATAGACAAGTGTATATGCGTCACAATACAGTACACATGCATTTCCATCTTTGTGCGAATAATTATTTAGTTCTTTGTCGCTTATCCGTGTTCTAACAAAGAGTAGTGAAGTTATGAAAAGTCACGTAGTCTGGCCGCTTACTCAAAAGGCGTTATCGTCGAAACTACTGATAATCGCACCCACCTCCATGCACCCAAATTCATTTTCGCCTCATAACCAGAAATGAAACGAATTTTCCGAAATGATTTTTTAATTTCGAAAATGTACTTGATTTTACTTATAATGCGAATAAAAATAAACACAATTTTTTTTCACTGATTTTTAGTACACAAATGGAACAACGAGATGCAGATTTCAAAGATCATGAAAAATCACTTTAAAGGATATTTTCCATTGATCGAGCAATCATTTTTTTGTAAATAATTAAACCTACCAATAATCACTCTAATATTATTAGTGCATTGCAATCGAATATATAGTAATCGTACTGAAATAGTATCACTGTTACCATCCACTTGGAGTATACTATTGTATATAAGATGACAAGTAAAACAGATGCGCGTGAAAGCATACTGATGGGTCTGCATCTTGAAGGTCGAAAAACAAGTCGATTGAGAATATTTTTTTTCTGATGAGAGTAGTGGGATGACGAGGTCGGGATTTTACGCACAATTGATACATAGTCTTGCCAAATTTGGGTTTCCATTTATTAAAAAATATTGGTGAGCATTTAAGTAATTGATCTTTCAACACAGTGCTGCCGTTGCTGCATGGCTAATCGGTGCAAGCCACCAGGAACATAAAAGTATTCCTTTCAAGGAATTCAATTGCCAAATTTGCGTACCAGAACGAAAAGTACGCAATAGCAATATAAAGTACGAATTATACGTTGTTAGTTTTTTGACAAGGCAAGAAAACTATACGTGACACACGTATGTTGCCCAGTCAATAAACTGTGGGTAGTATTAGTGTAAGTATCCTTATGGACAAATATACAATTTGTATATGATACCGGACTTGTAAACAATTTAGAAATAAGTATACACACAAGTATAAGATACGAGATGTAGTCTTTTAAGGGGTTAAGCAACTGTGGGAACCCGAAGATTAGAGTAAGTGTAAAAAATAATTTTAAAAGAGTAATTAGACGATTTGGACGGAAGGACGAAGTTGTGCACCAAATTTCATTATAAATATTAATAATAAAAGAAGTTAAAAACAATATCGTGAAGGACTTTTGAACGTGAGGGACTCAACAAAAAAAAACCAGTTTTTTCTCAGTATACATAATATTGGCTAAGACCTATACATGTATCAATCTGATACATGTTTCAATCAAAAAAAATATTCGAGTTTTGTTTCTCGATTTTTCGTTGAAAGAATGACATCATTATTTATAATGAATAATGAAAAAAAATCGTTCACAAGAAAAACGTCGTTCATCACTAAACTACTACTACAGTGAAGTGTACCAAATATGCTTTTGGAGTTTGGCAGCAGTTCTATCGTTGTAATCATAAGTGAACCCTCAACCTGCGATTCCTGCACCTTATGTTTGACCTAACTTTTCAATTCCAGTTGCTTCAAGGGACGAACGACCTTTCTTTATTTTCACAGTAATCTAGCCTCTTCCTGCAAACTTTATTAGCTCAGGTCGAAATAATAAGGTGGCCAATTTCGTTTATTCAATGTTAATTTAAGAAGAATGTTACCCAAATGCTATGTCGTTGCATCTGTGTAATCAACTCTGGTACAATCGTGCTTCGGACAAAAGGCGCGAAAAAACGAACCGCGTGATGTAAAACATTGCTACGATTTGAATAGACTCAAGGTTGCGAATTGATTGCATAGGAAATTCCATCTTTCACCGAATTATTATTCACTTTTGCAGCGCGTGGCGGTGTTCAGACAATAAGCCGAGAATTGGTAAAATGTCACGTAATCGAGGCGTTTGTTTGAAAAGTATTATCGCCATAGCTATTGATAATCGCAGCTACTTCTATGCACTCTCGACCCAACTACAAACAATTTGATCACCGCGTAACGAAGCATACGCGAATTCTCCAAAGTATCGAATCGAATCGTTCGAAATATGGTGTTTTTTATCTGCAAAATAAACGTAATCTCATTGATAGTTTAAACAGAAATTGACATCATTGTATTCTTTTGGTTATTGTTAGTACACAGATGGGACAACGGAATGCCGATTGGAAATCTCATGAAAAAAATCACTACAAGAGATACTCCCCGATTGATCGACCAATCATTTTTTCGAAAATCATTCAATTTGCCGAGACTAACTCAGTATGTTTAGTGTATTTGAATCGATGTTCAGTATATTTACGAAAATAGCATCACCGTTACCATCTATTTTTTTATATTCTATATACGATAATAAGAGAAAAAATGAGCGAGAAAGCATATTAAGGGGTCTCCATGAGTTTGGGGCCCAGAAAACAGGTCGATTAGCAATAATTTTTTTAATGTTGAGAGTATCATGATAACGAGATCAGGATTTAACACATAATTACTACATCGTTTTGTCAAGTTTGAGTTTTCTATTAGGGAAAAATATTGAATAAAAATGACGTTATTTTTATTTAAGCAAAGTTCCGCGCGTTATTGCATATGGAAAATCGGTGCAAGCTACCGTAAACGTGTGCCCAAAAGTATTATCGTCAAAAAATTCTGCTGTTAAACTGGCGTATCAGAGTGAATAAAAATCGCAATAAAGAAGTATGAAATGTACGTCAAGTACGTAATCACTGCTCGGATTAATGAGCTTACGACGATCCGCGCAAAAACTCAATTTAACGAAACGTGACTTGTACTAAGTTGAATCAACTGAGCTTTGAAATTGGTCATTTTCACTGAGGGAAACCCTTATGGCGTTTACAATAAGCACCCGTGGCAAAGATAGATATATCGATGATTAGCGTGTTAACAAGGATATAAAAATATAGCCGACTCAGCTACATTAAAATGGTCCGGCGAGTGAATTATGATTACTATTAGTATAAATATACTTGCACACGATTATTCAATTTGTATATAATACGGGAATTGTATACAATTTCTATAGAAGTATATATGCACGTGAAGAGCAGGCGAACATTATCGGACTTGTGCACACTACGGATACTTTTTTATCGTGTTCTTGACGCACATCTTTATTAGCTGCCGAAATCTTTTCAATTAAATCCTACTCTGAACGACTCAAAATTTGTTTAAGCGGTAACACCACTGTAATGGCCCAATGAAAAAGCGTTTTTTTGACTATTTTGTTTGGGCGGAAGTAAAAGTGATAGAGAAGTAATACTTGGGTTACTTATTGAGTATATATTTAAGTATATTACAAAAAAAAATTGTAGGAAAATATTAAAAAATGACGACACTGCAGCAATTCTCCGGAGGCATGTTGAATCAGCGGCAATCTGCGGCACGCACGACAACTGGTGCCAATTTGAATCTGGAAAAAAAGAAAAAAAAAGTCTATGTAACCTATATAAGTATAGCTAGTGAACCACTTAAGGGATTTTAGAAATTTAGATTTTTGTGTAATTGGCGAGTGTTTAAATAAAGTCATATAATTTTCACCAAAAAAGGAGTCATTGGTTAGTAAATATTGGGATAAACTTCCGAACGGCGGAAACCGAATTTCGATCTCAAATTTGGCATACACCTTCGTTTTGAAATCTTAAGAGATCCCTTTAAAGGTTTTTTGGCGACGCACCATCGTTTTTCAGATATCGATTTTTGAAAGTTATTTTTTTCACCACGCTCCTGTTATACTAAAAAGAACCTAAGGCCATCCAAACAAACCCAAACAGACCGAAATTAACCAAAACAGACACAAAAAATGCAAAGCGAACCCAAACAACCCCAACAAATCCATCAGTACGGGCGAGCCCTGTTCGCTAGGCAGCAGCGAAACCGGAGGGAGTGGGGGATTCAATCGTCCGTGGTGGGCGATATAGATCCCCGTACGGTTTCGAACAATAAACTTTAAAATTCCGTAGCCCGAAAACTTATTGCTAATCGCCAAAAATCTTTTAAGGGGTTCTCTAAGAATATTAAAAGGAAGGTCTGTGTAAAATTTGCCCCACCCCAATTTGACCAGAGGGGCGGGCTTTTCGGAACCTGATTCAAAAACTTAAACATTCAATATCTCGAAAACTACTGCTAGTCGCCGAACATCCTTTTCAGGGATTTCTTAAAAGATTAAAAGGAAGGTGTATGCCAAATTTCAGAGAAAAAGGCAATAGCCGAGTGAGTAGGGAAAAATTGCCCCCGCATTTTTTCCAGCGAAATTTGGAGTATATTCTGAGGTATGAAAAAACAAATTTTCTGAAAATTTCAAGCCCGTCAACGCAATGGTTTCAGAAAAATGAATTTTTTTTAAATATCAAAAAAAAAATTTTTCCGGAAACGGTACAGTGGATCGATTTGATTTTTTTGTTGTTACTTGTGCCGATCAAACGTCTTACGAAATAAAATTATAGAACAACTTGCAAAAGATTAAGGTTTGAAAAAAAATTATGTTCCTTGTTTTATTATTTTTTACTATAATCCACTTGGGATACAATAGCGAAAAATTTTTCATATCATCTTTGGGCACCTTATTAGATTATATAATTTTTTCAAAATGATCGGTTTGGTAAGCCACAGTGAAAAAAAAAAGAAACACACTTTATCGATATATTTTAGTTATATATCTATATATGTGACTAAATGATCGGCTTGGTACGCTACAGTGAAAAAAAAAGAAACACACTGTATTGATATATTTTAGTTATATACATATATAACTAAAATATATCATTTAGTATAGTATAGTATATATGTATATAACTAAAATATATATTTTAGTTATATACATATATAACTAAAATATATCAATAAAGTCTGTTTATTTTTTTTCACTGCGGCGTACCAAACCGATCATTTTGAAAAAATTATATAATCTAATATGGTGCCCAAAGATTATATGAAAAAAAATTCGTTATTGTACACCAAGTGGATTATAGTAAAAAAAATAAAACAAGGAACGTTATTTTTTGTTAAACCTTAATCTTTCGCGAGATGTTCTATAATTTTATTTCGTAACACGTTTGATCGTAACAAGTACAAAAAAAATCGAATCGACCCACTGAAGCGTGTCCGGAATTTTTATTTTTTTATTTAATTTAATAAAAAATTCATTTTTCCAAAACTATTGCGTTGACGGGGATGAAATTTTCAGAAATTTTTTTTTTTTATCCCTCAGAATATACTCCTAATTTCGCTGGAGAAAATGCGGGGGAAATTTTTCCCTACTTACCCGGCTATGGCCTTTGGTTTCCGCTTTTCGGAAGTACACCCAAATATTCCTTCCCCCCCCCCCTTAATCTATATGGTTCAAAGCATCTCTTAAACCAATTGAAAATTTTTTTTCTTTAATTCTACAGTGGTGTTCCCCCTTAAAACTGCCTTCTCAAGCGAAAAGGGAGTTTTCGGGCACAGCCGTTTTTTTTTAAAATATTTGCTTGCATAATGTGGACAAGTCCGGGTTTATTCGACTGTTTCTCGAGTATAATACAGGAAGTGCAGTCTTTTAAGGGGTTAAGCTACTGCCACGGACCGAAAATCAGACTTATATTAAAAAAAAAAAATTTTAAGGGGTGAGTAAGATCATTAAAAAATCGTTTGGACATTTATTTGTGTGTAATGTAAACATAAATAAACGTCCGAACGATTTATACACAACGACAAAGTTGTGCATAAAATTCCGTTAAAAATATTAATAATAAGATAAGTTATAACAAGTCTCACAAAGAATGTTTCAACGTGGCGGGTTCAACGGTGTAATTCATTTTGGCCACCTGATTGATCTAAAAAAACCTGTTTTTCTCACTATAGATTAGTTTTTAAAATACTGTTTTTCTCAGTATTTTGGCTAAGACTTGATCGAGCTTTATTTATTAGCGTCTTCCAATCATTCAAAAAAAAATATGAACTTTTTTCGCGATTTCTCGAGGAAAAATGGAATCATTATTGACAATAACGAATAAAAAAAATGGTTACGAAGAAAAACGTCGGCGCACATTAACCCCCACTACTACACTGAATAAGTCTATCAAATTTCAAGTCATTCCGTGGATCAGATTTTAATAAATCGTGTACACCTTTTTGAAAAACATAGTTTCGAGAAAAACGCTTCTGAAGTTTTACCAGCAGTTCTATCGTTTCTATCATAACTTGCTGGGTCTTAGTCTTCAATTTGAGTTGTCTCAAGCGACGAACGAGCGTTCGTCATTTTCACACTAGTCTAAGCCCTTAATGAAAACTTTTCCGGCACAGGTCTAAATAATAATGTGGGCAATTACGTTTGTTAAATTTTAATTTGAAAAGAATGTTACCTAATTTTTGTATCGTTGCATCTGTGTTATCAACTCTGGTACAACCGTGCTTTGGACAAAAGGCGCGAAGAAACGAATCGCTTGATGTGAAACTTTGCTACGACTTGTATAGACTCAAGGTTGCGAATTGATTGCATAGGAATTTTCTTCTTTCAGCGAATTATTATTCACTTTTGCAGCGCGTGGCGGTATTCTAACAATAAGCATAGAATTGGCAAAATGTCACGGAATCGAGACGTTCGTTTGAAAGGTATTATCGTCACAGCTACTGATAATGGCTGCTACCTCTATGCACTCTCGACCCAACTACAAACACTTCGATCACCTCGTAACCGAAGCATATGCAAATTCTCCAATGTTGCGTTTTTTAAATTAAAAAAGCATATGTAATTCATTTTATAACGTGAACGAAAGCAATCATCACTGTTTTTTCCGTTTAGTCGAAAAGTGGAACAATAGCGTACGTTTTGCAAAGTTCGTGAGAATTAAAAAAATCATTGCAAAATATTTTGCCAGAGTAATCAAGAAATTATCTTGATTTTCGAATCAATTGACCCACTGACGATAAATCCGGTATTATTGGTGTATTTCAATAGTTCATTCAATATATTGACTAGTATAGGAACACCATTATCATCCGACAGTTATTAACTTTCGTCTCGAGCGATAATGCGATAACATCGCATTTATTGATAATTTCAACGTTATAATCACATATATTTTGTATTATTTTTAAAGTAGACTTATTAAGGCAAGTATTACGTAGAAACATTATAGATTAAAATTGAAAAATTTCAATATTATATCGGCGTAGCAGAAAATACATTTCCTGCGTAGATATCAAAGAAGCAAATTTCTATTTCAAGTGCCCAGTATTAATTCCACTAGTGTACAGTTTGAAAAATAAAAGAAAGCACTTGAAGAAATCACAAAAAAACCCTTAAAATTTGTATCGCTTTACAAAAGCCCTATACAAAAGTTCTGATTCAAGTTGTAATTGTTTTTTATTTTACTGCAAGCAATGGTTTTGTTATATTTTTTAAATTAATTAAATGTAAATACACAAAAAGTGAAATGACTTTATTTAAACTAGTCAGGCCATTTTACTAGAAATATTGTACACACAATGGTTAAACCTGAGGGATAATATATTTCCAAATTCGTTATTTTCATTTGAAAAAATTATATTACTATTATAAGACAAAAATTGATATTGCTATTATATAAGAGTGTAACGTATGTACCACACAAATACACTGAAAATGCTGTGCCACAACTTGGCGTGCATCTAACAATGAACAGTGAATTGGTAAAACGTCACGTTGCGTTGTCCAGGCGTTTCTTCGAAAGGAGTTATCACAAAAACTACCAATCGCTCCTATCTCTATGCATATTTCACCCATAGCATTGTTGCCTCATAACCGGAATATAAGCGAATCCTTCGAAATATATATTTTTTTAAACCTCCCAAATGAACGTTATCTCATTTATAATGTAAACGAAAAAAGACATCATTGTGTTTTTTTAAAACTTATTGCTAGTACACAGATGGGACAATGGAATGCCGATTGCAAAGATTATGACGAAAAAAAAATCACTCTAAGAGATGTTCCCCAATTAATCGAGCAATAATTTTTTTTTTTAATGATTTGATTCACGGAATAATAACTCAGAATGATTAGTGTATTCGAATCGATTGTTCAGTATATCCATCCATTTTTTATATTCTATATACGATAATGAGTATAAAAAAATGAGCGCGAAAGCATATTAAGGAGGGCACTCTATATAGCGGCTTCAAATAATGGGGTGGGGGTCGGAAATTCGATCGATCAATGTTCAGAACGACCGTAATTTCGAAATAATTGATGACGGACGTTCCAATATAGGTAAATCAATCGTATGACAGTCTGTAAAACAGTTAATGAAAATTGTGAATACAAATATCTCGAATTTGATTTATGGCGAAAATTAATTCAAGATTTAACAAAATAATGAGAGATATAAAATCGAATTTCCGGTATAAATTCACCGAACAATTCAGGACGACAAATCATCGAATTGTGAATATTATGATGGTCCGATAGTGAAAACTTATGATCGAGCAATACGTTACTTGCGCTTCAGAGTGAAGCTGGTAGATGGCGCTGGTGGGCATTCGGGTAAGGCAATCATCCCCTGTTTTCTATTTAGATATTCGCTTTTTTGGACCATCGATCATTTGCGTATCTAACAAGGAGACGGCACGACCGTGGGGTCGGGGATTTGGCCGAATTTTTTTGTGGCGAAAGAGGATCCCACGTGGTTAAAGTACTAGGACGCACTACTCGGAAAATTTCGAGAAAAATCGATTCAATGTTTCTTAGGCGGCTGATTAGTTTAAAATGTCAGGCACTGATCGAGCCGCCGTCTATTCTAGACGGTTAGGGCTTGGTCTTTTACGCCGCAGGTCTCGCGTTCGATTCCTCCTTCGTATCGTTTTTTTTATCCCAACAATTATTCAAAACGTTTCTCATCCCTATATTGTTTTTTAAAATTTATTTACATTATTTTTTTAAGATTATTTTTTTTTTAATTATTTTCTTTTTTTTCCAATAAAACAATTCATAACGGTGGGTATTTTATTTTTCATTGTAAAGGATATGAGGAGGAACATTGGGTTTTTAATTAGAATAACAAAGTCGATTAGGAAAAATTCAATTTTTATTCATATAATAATTATATACGAAAACCGCAGTGATAAATATCGTAGAAACAAACAAAGCAATAATTTTTACGACATCTTGCGCAACATATAAAAGCGGATTTTTTACAATCGCAGGGAATTTGCAATATATCCGTACAAAAACATGACCCATTAACGTTCATGAAAATGTTTCTAGTAACAGGTAATTTTGAGGCAAATCAGGCATATTGAATCATGTCTCGGAACATTGGTGACGATAATTGATGGTGAATTATTGAATGGATTTTTATTCAATCGGATTTTCATACAAGCAGAATTGTGAAATTAATTCCCGGGAATATTGTTTCCCTAATTTGCAAAATCATGAATTTCATACTCTCTTGCATAACAAATTAAAGGTAACAAAGGGTTATCTGAGAAAATTGTCGGTTATATTACTTCTTTGGAAAGCATTCGTGCAAAATACAGTTCTGCATAATTCATTTTCTAGCACGATCCAATTGCGACTAAATCGAATAAATATTATCTGATTAACTAGTATTCCCAGGATCAAGACATGGGGCAATTTAATATTTTGTTTAACTGGAGAGCTGAGTAGTGGAGAGGACAATATCCTCCACCGAGCTTTTTTTCTTAACCATGTATGCCAATTCGTTGCGCAGCATTCCCAGTGTACTTGTGTGGTACATACGTTGTACTGTTTTATACTGGTGATATAAATTTTATGTTATATTAGTATTATGATTTATTTTTAATGAAAATAAAATATTATTGTCAAGGTGTAAAAATGTTTTGTACAACATTTCTAGTAAACTGGCTTGGCTATTTTAAACAACGTTATGTCACTTTTCTTCACATTCGATTAGTTGAAAAAGAATAGATCACGGTCTTCTCAATTTAGACGCTAAAAAAGGCTATTTTCATGATTTTTTTTATAGGTTTGTATTATAGATATCAATATAAAAGTTATTACACTTAATAAATACACTTTCGAAAGACATTTAAAACAAAATGTATGTATTTATGTAACCCAAACCAATTTTGAACACGTTATTCTCGAAACAACGTTTTTCGACGGCTTGTTGATAAAATCTTCGAAACTACTGGACCGATCCATATGAAATTATATCCACATATTCGTTACAACTATAGCTATAGCATACGGAGGATTTTTTTAAATTTTGATATTTACTATTTTTGGCCAAAAACGGTGAATAAACACGAATTTTTTTTTTTTTTTTTTTTTTCGAAAAATGTTCGCCATTTTGTTATTTTTGCATATATCAAAAATCGTATGATATGCGCTATAGCCATTAACATACTGAATCTGAAACCGTTTGATTTTTTGTTTTGGGATGATCCATCTCCGAGATTTCATTAACAGTGCACACCTACAATTTTTTAGGAAATTTTTTTCACTACCATTCTCGTCTATAAATAGTGACTGTAAAAAATAAATAGAAATCCAAATGTATTTATTAAGTGTAACAACTTTTATATAAATATCTATAATATAAACCTATCAAAAAAATTCATGCAAATAGCCTTTTTAACGTATAAAGTGAGAAGGCCCCTTTAAAACGTCTGGCAACCTTGGCCGATCGAAAAAGGGATATATTAAAAAAAAATAATAATAAATAAACTCTAAAGTATGGGCCGAAATATTTTTATTTTTTTACACAACGTCAGAAAGGGCTTTAAGAATAACGTTAAAAAATTTCCGTTCAAAATATTACAAAATGGCGCCGTTATGCACATTCCCACGGAGGCCCTCCGCACGATACGCGCGGTCGTTGTCCCAGCTGTTACACGCTCATGTCACATCTGAAAAAAAAATCAGCTCATTCGTGAGCAGTGGCGCTACAATGTAGCGTAGCGGTCTTTTTTTCGACCACTAAAAAATTATGGTGAGTCAAAGGAAAAAATTTGTAATTTTCACCGAAATTATGGCTCACCATAATTTTTTTAATGGTCGAAATAAAAACCGCTACGCTACATTGTAGCGACAATACTCAGGAATGAGCTGATTTTTTTTTCGCTTTATCTCGCGCCGCGGCGATGTGAATTGGCCGCCAAGATCGTGCGATTTGACGCCATTGGACTGCTTTCTTTCGGTTGTTCTCAAAGGAAAATTGTTTGCCAATGATCCACAGACCATTCAGGAGTTCAAGGAAACAATTGGACGCACCATTTATGAAATTAGTCCGCAATTATGGGAAAATGTTATTGAAAATTTCGTCAAAAGAGTGAGCATTGTGTTCCACACATAACCTCTATGTTTGTACCTTATATAGTAGTGATCAAACGAATAATCTTTTTCAAAGAAATACTATGGCTATTAAAATTTGTCATGAGAACACGAATATTTCTTAACGACTAACAAAGTTTGTAACAGATAATGAATATTTGAATAACAGTGCCAATCAAATGTATTTCTCTACTATAAATAAACTGTATTATCAGTGCGCTTCGTTTTGCAAAAATCCTTTAAAATATACGCATATGTATATTACAGGATATGCACAGGGTGACCCGAAAAGTAACGTCCGAACGGAAAATTTAGATACCTTGTACCAATACCTACTTCAATCAACCCCATGTATGTTGCACAATCTTTTTTACTTATCGGGCAAAAAAGCATTTTTTAATTTTTTTGTCTGCATGTATTTTCCTCGTGATTTTTTTACTTGTGTTATCATTATAAAGTACACTGTTGAGCAATAAATAAATGACCAACTAAACGCTAGCGTTGATCCCTTAGATTTTGATTAAAAGTTTGAAAAATAGATTTGACGGGATCGATCACTAAAGTTCAGATAAAAAATAAAGAGTGTATTTCTGCAAAGTGGAAGGCAAATTACGATCTGAAATTTGGCATACACCTTAATTTTAATGCTATAAGACGCCCCTGAAATGGATTTTTGGCGACTTGCAATATTTTCCGAAAAATCGAATTTGTAAAGTTGTTATTTTCGTCCGAGCGAGTATGTCTACATTTAAATAAATTTAAATCTCTTATAACGAATTTACATTTTCACAAGTACTTTGATGCTTGCGCTCTTGAATTGAACTTTCGTTCTGCAATTCTTTTTTCATTCTTCTTAGACAATTAAAATAGTATGTCCTAATCGAAGATTCCGAAGTTGACAGCGGCATCCAGTAAACTCGTCGCCGGGAAAATGTTAATACCGTCATAAATTGTTTGCAGGAAACGTTTGATCAGTCGAATTTATTTGCACGAATTATTTGGCGTGTGCACTTGAGAAGGTGCACTTTTACACAAAAATCCTCAGCTGAGGACATCGCAGTAGGTTTGTTTTTCTCACCACTGTCTATCTTTCGAAGGTGGCAATAACGGAACAAATGCGTGCGAAAAAACCAGCGTTCTGAGAATAGGATTAGGCAATGGAGTGGTTTTGTGTCGCAGAAGAATGTGGAAATTCACATGTTTATTTATTTCTTTGGTCCCAAGTTACATCTCGCTCGCAGATTTCAAAACAAATATCTATGTAACATAGTCAATGGCGAGCACGTTTCGGCGCCCATAAAATCACTGTTCGACGTTCTAAATTGGAAGACTTTTCCATAGATTGTTCTATGAACGTTTTAAATTTTGCCACGTTTATGAAGCAGCAAGCGCGTCTGTTTGTTCCAGGAAACTTGTAGGCTATTCCTATGATTTTCTTTTCATGAACCAGTGCTCCACCGAAATCGGGCTGCAATGAGAGGCATATGAAGCTATACAAGGTTGTGTACATATATATGGCTGATTTGGTATCGGCAGGCAGACGAATGAGCAGGAAGATTCTGATCGAAGACGTCTCCATAGGACTTTTAGGGAGTGAAATCGAAGCGATTATAATGATACCATAAAGATCATATAGATATCCACCGCAACATAAGTGAAATCTAAAACTCGCACTGTAGAAATATACACGAGCAACCGTCCCATTTTTTTGATCATCTACAATATAATATAAAACAAATTGGATTCCGTAATTGAGCTACTTTTCGTGACGTTCGAAATGATGCTGTTGTTTGGGAAAATACAGAAATCCGCTTCGTCTTCAATTATTCCATACAGCTTCGATTATTATTGTTTTTAAGGTACTTGATCTTGATCATTCACAAATACATCAATGGATTCATCTCATTTGCTTGTGGACAAACAGTCGCCGGGAAACTTCTTTCATTCTCGGCGGTAAAAATTATTTATGGCTACGTGTGTCACAATGCAGAATGGTAATGACTCTCATCCGTGCTTTCGAAGGGTTTGAGTATACGAGCGGTTAATGGAAACATCTCACGTGAAATGAAGAAAAATGATTCACATGATCAGTGCGGGAACAGGTTACACATAGCACAAGTACTCACGATGCTTATACATTGGGGTTTTTTCAACGCTCCATAAAAGACCTGATCAGAATCGTCTGAATTGTTGGAAGTTGGAATAATAGGCCTTGTTCTCACACTCAATTCTTGCAGTTCACCGTACAATATTTCATACCGGAATATTTTAAATCCAGTCAATGTGGCGACCACGGAACCCCGTGGCCCTGCATTTGGCAATTCTATTCGGTTTCGCTTTCCGTCCCATTCGAAGGGCATCAATAACTGCAACGTAGTAGGAAAAAACTGGTGAAACGTTCAGGTAACTAACTTAAAGTTTATGCGATGACCTTGATTTAAAGACAACCACGGAACTAAAAACGGATCCACATAATTCATTCATGATTTAATGATTCCGTGGTTCGATATATTAGGAATTCAGATAACGTATAGATTCAGGCTCACAAATGAAAGTGATAGAGAGCATGGAATAAATATTTTTCACTCTCGTACCGTGACAACAGCAATGTCGCAGGAGGAATTTCCCCTTCGGAAGTCTTCGTGTGGAATGATTTCTCCTATCTCGCGTCCAACATCTCTTGAGTCGAATTTATCCGTACCACTTAACACTCGTATGTGATAAAGTGGTCTGAACAATTCATCCAGGACGCAGTGCGCTACGGTAAGAACGTGTTCGGTGCTTATAATTGCACCACTGCATATATGGAAACCATACTCTCTTAACGATACGACATGAGGTGCGTCTTCAATTGAGATAGGCTTTCCACTACTGGCGCGTTTTAGACGGGCACCCATTGTATCTACGACAATACCTATGAGGATAATTTATTGTTATTTATCAAATGCTTACTGAATGTTCTGTACTTTTGAGCGGCAATATTATGAATGCTGTCGAAGAAAATTCATTATGGATGATTTTTGCAGTCACTTGAATCGAAAAAATGTTGTGTTTCTTACAAATAATACGGAATCTGTGCTTATATGCCAAAGGCGATATCCGCTAGCTTTGATTTTCCAGATAAAATGAGTAGGATATTTCGAAACATCGGTAAGTAAGATCTCCATTCCAGGGTCGTCAAACTCGGAAGAAAAATCTAATGACAATTGCGTCGCACGAACGTGATACCCCTAATATCCGACAGCGAAACAATATGTTTTAATTAGAATAAGTGACTTTAAGATTTCGATTTAAAAATACATGCATTCGAGGAAACAACAAAGCAAATATTGAACATCCCGCAGGGCAAGCATTTGAGGAATGCAATAAAGGTGTAAAAAAAGTCGTGGCGAAACACAATTATTGACGATTCTTTAGCAGTCCTAATGTTTATATTAACAAATTAAATTAAAAACATTTTTAACCACGTTTTTGAAACGGACTAACAAGTATAAAATAATTTGTCCTAGCCCCACACAGATTTATAACCCAATTCTGATTCCTGACCGTATACAGATTGTCCTGAAAATTGGTGATTGTAAATTTTCAATAGCTATGAAAATACTTGTAAGATTTGAAACAAAAAATGTGGGGCGCATGTAATAGATAATTGATGCATGAATAGTCAACCTAAGTCACTAACAATTTTGTTACACTGCAAATGATGTGAACTGTTGCGTGAGTTTTTACAACGACAGCTACTCCCTACACTCCGTACTATGTATGCGCCCCACGTTTTTTTTTTAAGGTAGTACGTGCACGAAACTCGTCATTAGAAAAAATTGATTTTTTTGTATGCTGCAGTAGAGACATAAAAATAGACGCCCGCGAAAACTCTGCCGGCCTTACCGGCTAAATACAGTAGTAATTAATTCACGAAATCAATGCATTTAATCCGCACCATATAGGAAATTCGTGCGGATCGAACTTTAGAACGGAAGTAATAATAGTTCCCGTTTAAATCAGAGCTATGCGAAAAGCGACGAGAAACAAGAAAACTGGCGCGGTCACGAATGTTCCATAGCAAATATAGGTTACGAGACATTTCGAGCAGATATCATCGATTCAATCGACTAATTTTTGCGTTCGCCAGCCGCGTGGGCCATCTCTCTTGTTACAATATGCACATTACACGTACACTACAACATACGATCACACATACGGTGAACGAACACATGCTTGACATGTATCGAAGGCACCTGAATACAGCGCTGCCACGGATATTGCCCGAATTATGAAATGGCAGCCTGTGACAACTCAAGTGAAATCTTATTGCGATTTTACTTCAATTACCAAACTATAATACAAACAGTTATCACATGCACTTCTCAAATAATTATTTTCTGTATCATATTTATTATTATACCCAAATACATTATATTTTGTATTTTTTCAAATTCGATAAATTATAGATATTATATACCTTAAGTCTCAGAAGTATTTTCATAGCTATTAAAAATTCACAATCACAAATTTTCAGGACAATCTGTATGCGGTTGGGAATCTGTATTTGGTTATAAATCTGCATGGGGCTAGGAGAAATTATTTCATACTTTTTATTGCGTTTTGAAAACGTGGTTGATTTTTTTTTAAATTTAAATAATTTTATTTTCTGCTTTTTAGTGTTGCGTGTGTGAAATTTTGTTCACCTTCCGTAGGCGTCCCTTGTGTTGGGGGACTGTCTCCTTGACCATCGTATAAATCATCACTAATGCACTATTAGGTACTATTATTATTATTATTATTATTAATTTCTCTTTCACTAAACTATATTTTTATTTCATTGTTTGGTTTCTTTCTCTTTTACACTCTCTGTGACAAGCTTGTCTGTCTGTTTATTTGTCTGTCATCCAGATCTAAGCCATTTTCAAAGTTTCGAGTCTCTAGCTCATCGAGAAGTTAGTTTAAAATCGCGTGCGAAATTTGTACCGAACAGACAAACAGACAACAAGCAAAGTGAGTTAGTAAAAACGTAGTAAATTCCAAACATACGTGGTCGCTAACGTCAATCGATCAATAAACCCTATACGAAGGTATCTTTTATGGTTGCATTACGTTATAAGTATCAATTGTGAGAAATAATAATTTCATTATTAATTGACTTGTTAATGTCGTTCGGATCTCGAAGCTCCTTTTATTGGCTTTACGAATGGTCGTTGATGCAGAAAATAATAATACTTGTCCAAGAAGATTCTCGATCTAACGTCACGATACTCATTTCGAATGTACTTACCGCCAATTGCCAGGCACACCAATGACAAAAAGATCTTCATGATGGTCTTCGAAAAAGGCAGTGAATCCGCAAACGTGAACCTGAAAATATTTTCGGCAAGAAATTCCATTGTTAAATTCATGTACCAGAGCGAATAAGAATCATAATGAAGAAAGTAAAGAATGTACTTCAAGTATTGAATAACCGGTTGAAAACTTGATTTAACAAAAGATCAAATTCACTCAGCTAAATCAATTGAACTTCGAAATTGGTCATATAAAAATGAAGGAAAAGTCTCTGGTGTGTACAACGAACACCTGTGGTAAAAATAGGTATAACGATGAATAACTGGTTGGCAAGACAATAAAAGTAGAGCTGACAGCTATATTAAGATTTCCCAGCCAGTAAATTGTGGATGTATAAGTATATTCGTATATAACTTACTGTCTTTTAATGGGAAATCTTTCAATTTAAGTTAAAACGATAATCTGGGTAATTATATGTTACAAATCTCCTTTGAGAAGAATATTACCTTATTGATTATTTTAAAGTTGTGTCCGCGTAACTGACTCCAGTAAAATCTTGCTTTGGATGAACTTGCTCTGCTTGGAGGCTGCCAACGTTGATGGTACGAGACGGGAAAAGAAAATTATGCGTGATTTTAAAACTCTGCTGAGATTTATATAGACAAGTGTATATGCGTCACAATACAGTACACATGCACTTCCATCTTTGTGCGAATAAGTATTTAGTTCTTTGTCGCTTATCCGTGTTTTAACAAAGAGTAGTGAAGTTATGAAAAGTCACGTAGTCTGGCCGCTTACTCAAAAGGCGTTATCGTCGAAACTACTGATAATCGCATCCACCTCTATGCACCCAAATGCATTTTCGCCTCATAACCAGAATCGAAACGAATTTTCCGAAATGATTTTTTAATTCCGAAAATGTACGTGATTTTATTTATAATGCGAATAAAAATAAACATAATTTATTTTTCACTGATTTTTAGTACACAAATGGAACAATGAAATACAGATTTCAAAGATCATGAAAAATCACTTTAAGGAGTAAGGCCACTGTAACGGCCCAAAAAAAAAGGTTTTTTCACTAATTTTTTGCTCCCGAAATTGAAGGTATTTGAAAAAAAACTTTTAATGGTGTTATCGGGCATACATTAAACTTTATTATCAAATTTTTTTACAGAAAAAAAAAAACAAAATGGCGGTTCCACAGCTATCTTCCCGGGACATGTTTTGCTTCCAGGGCTCCGCGGCACGCAGCACCACTGGTGCACTTTTGAATCTAGAACAAAAAAAAAACCATTAATCTAGAGGGCTATAGCTAGAGAATGTCAATCGGATTTTAAAAAGTATCAATTTTTGTGGATTTGGCGTGCGTTTGAAAAGAAAAATTGATTTTTGACGAAAAAAACGGCAAGTTTTTTTGTTAATAAAAAATCAATAAATAAAGTTCTTGAAAATTCCGATCGACATTCTCAAGATAATGTAAATGTTCACATCTGGTTAAAATTTCAAGTAAAAAAAATTAAAATTGTTCGAGTTATGCTGCGTGCCATTTTGAAAAACCATGTTTCGAGAAAAACGCGTTTAAAGTTCTGCGAATAGTTTTTTATTGGAAAAAATTAAAAAAAGAAGTTAAAAGGATTTAAACTATTTTTAAACTAGAGGGTTTAAACTATTTTTTAAGCCAATAAAAAAAATCGATTTTTCAAAAAATTTACAGTGGCCTTACTCCTTAAAGGATATTTTCCATTGATCGAGCGATCATTTTTTTGTAAATAATTAAATCTACCAATAATGACTTTAATATTATTAGTGCATTGCCATCGAATATATAGTAATCGTACTGAAATAGTATCACTGTTACCATCCACTTGGAGTATACTATTGTATATAAGATGACAAGTAAAACAGATGCGCGTGAAAGCATACTGATGGGTCTGCATCTCGAAGGTCGAAAAACAAGTCGATTGAGAATATTTTTTTTCTGATGAGAGTAGTGGGATGACGAGGTCGGGATTTTACGCACAATTGATACATAGTCTTGCCAAATTTGGGTTTCCATTTATTAAAAAATATTGGTGAGCATTTAAGTAATTGATCTTTGAACACAGTGCTGCCGTTGCTGCATGGCTAATCGGTGCAAGCCACCAGGTACATAAAAGTATTCCTTTCAAGGAATTCAATTGCCAAATTTGCGTACCAGAACGAAAAGTACGCAATAGCAACATAAAGTACGAATTATACGTTGTTAGTTTGTTGACAAGGCAAGAAAACTATACGTGACACACGTATGTTGCCCAGTCAATAAACTGTGGGTAGTATTAGTGTAAGTATCCTTATGGACAAATATACAATTTGTATATGATACCGGACTTGTATACAATTTAGAAATAAGTATATATACAAGTATAATATAGGAGATGTAGTCTTTTAAGGGGTTAAGCAACTGTGGGAACCCGAAGATTAGAGGAAGTGTAAAAAATAATTTTAAAAGAGTAGTTAGACGATTTGGACGGAACGACGAAGTTGTGCACCAAATTTCATTATAAATATTAATAATAAAAGAAGTTAAAAACAATATCGTGAAGGACTTTTGAACGTGAGGGACTCAACAAAAAAAACCAGTTTTTTCTCAGTATACATAATATTGGCTAAGACCTATACATGTATCAATCTGATACATGTTTCAATCAAAAAAAAATATTCGAGTTTTGTTTCTCGATTTTTCGTTGAAAGAATGACATCATTATTTATAATGAATAATGAAAAAAAAATCTTTCAGAAGAAAAACGTCGTTCATCACTGAACTACTACTACAGTGAAGTGTACCAAATATGGTTTTGGAGTTTGGCAGCAGTTCTATCGTTGTAATCATAAGTGAACCCTCAACCTGCGATTCCTGCACCTTATGTTTGACCTAACTTTTCAATTCCAGTTGCTTCAAGGGACGAACGACCTTCCTTTATTTTAATAAGGTGGCCAATTTCGTTTTTTCAATGATAATTTAAGAAGAATGTTACCTAATTGCTATGTCGTTGCATCTGTGTAATCAACTCTGGTACAATCGTGCTTCGGACAAAAGGTGCGAAAAAACGAATCGCGTGATGTAAAACATTGCTACGATTTGAATAGACTCAAGGTTGCGAATTGATTGCATAGGAAATTCCATCTTTCACCGAATTATTATTCACTTTTGCAGCGCGTGGCGGTGTTCAGACAATAAGCCTAGAATTGGTGAAATGTCACGTAATCGAGGCGTTAGTTTGAAAAGTATTATCGCCATAGCTATTGATAATCGCAGCTACTTCTATGCACTCTCGACCCAACTACAAACAATTTGATCACCGCGTAACGAAGCATACGCGAATTCTCCAAAGTATCAAATCGAATCGTTCGAAATAAGGTGTTTTTGATTTGCAAAATGAATGTAATCTCATTGATAATTTAAACAGAAATTGACATCATTGTATTCTTTTGGTTATTGTTAGTACACAGATGGGACAACGGAATGCCGATTGGAAATCTCATGAAAAAAATCACTACAAGAGATACTCCCCGATTGATCGACCAATCATTTTTTCGAAAATCATTCAATTTGCCGAGACTAACTCAGTATGTTTAGTGTATTTGAATCGATGTTCAGTATATTTACGAAAATAGCATCACCGTTACCATCTATTTTTTTATATTCTATATACGATAATAAGAGAAAAAATGAGCGAGAAAGCATATTAAGGGGTCTCCATGAGTTTGGGGCCCAGAAAACAGGTCGATTAGCAATAATTTTTTTAATGTTGAGAGTATCATGATAACGAGATCAGGATTTAACACATAATTACTACATCGTTCTGTCAAGTTTGAGTTTTCTATTAGGGAAAAATATTGAATAAAAATGACGTTATTTTTATTTAAGCAAAGTTCCGCGCGTTAGTGCATATGGAAAATCGGTGCAAGCTACCGTAAACGTGTGCCCAAAAGTATTATCGTCAAAAAATTCTGCTGTTAAACTGGCGTATCAGAGTGAATAAAAATCGCAATAAAGAAGTATGAAATGTACGTCAAGTACGTAATCACTGCTCGGATTAATGAGCTTACGACGATCCGCGCAAAAACTCAATTTAACGAAACGTGACTTGTACTAAGTTGAATCAACTGAGCTTTGAAATTGGTCATTTTCACTGAGGGAAACCCTTATGGCGTTTACAATAAGCACCCGTGGCAAAAATAGATATATCGATGATTAGCGTGTTAACAAGGATATAAAAATATAGCCGACTCAGCTACATTAAAATGGTCCGGCGAGTGAACTATGATTACTATTAGTATAAATATACTTGCACACGATTATTCAATTTGTATATAATACGGGAATTGTATACAATTTCTATAGAAGTATATATGCACGTGAAGAGCAGGCGAACATTATCGGACTTGTGCACACTACGGATACTTTTTTATCGTGTTCTTGACGCACATCTTTATTAGCTGCCGAAATCTTTTCAATTAAATCCTACTCTGAACGACTCAAAATTTGTTTAAGGGGTAACACCACTGTAATGGCCCAATGAAAAAGCGTTTTTTTGACAATTTTGTTTGGGCGGAAGTAAAAGTGATAGAGAAGTAATACTTGGGTTACTTATTGAGTATATATTTAAGTATATTACAAAAAAAAATTGTAGGAAAATATTAAAAAATGACGACACTGCAGCAATTCTCCGGAGGCATGTTGAATCAGCGGCAATCTGCGGCACGCACAACTGGTGCCAATTTGAATCTGGAAAAAAAGAAAAAAAAAGTCTGTGTAACCTATATAAGTATAGCTAGTGAACCACTTAAGGGATTTTAGAAATTTAGATTTTTGTGTAATTGGCGAGTGTTTAAATAAAGTCATATAATTTTCACCAAAAAAGGAGTCATTGGTTAGTAAATATTGGGATAAACTTCCGAACGGCGGAAACCGAATTTCGATCTCAAATTTGGCATACACCTTCGTTTTGAAATCTTAAGAGATCCCTTTAAAGGTTTTTTGGCAACGCACCATCGTTTTTCAGATATCGATTTTTGAAAGTTATTTTTTTCACCACGCTCCTGTTATACTAAAAAAAACCTAAGGCCATCCAAACAAACCCAAACAGACCGAAATTAACCAAAACAGACACAAAAAATGCAAAGCGAACCCAAACAACCCCAACAAATCCATCAGTACGGGCGAGCCCTGTTCGCTAGGCAGCAGCGAAACCGGAGGGAGTGGGGGATTCAATCGTCCGTGGTGGGCGATATAGATCCCCGTACGGTTTCGAACAATAAACTTTAAAATCCCGTAGCCCGAAAACTTATTGCTAATCGCCAAAAATCTTTTAAAGGGTTCTCTAAGAATATTAAAAGGAAGGTCTGTGTAAAATTTGCCCCACCCCAATTTGACCAGAGGGGCGGGCTTTTCGGAACCTGATTCAAAAACTTAAACATTCAATATCTCGAAAACTACTGCTAGTCGCCGAAAATCCTTTTCAGGGATTTCTTAAAAGATTAAAAGGAAGGTGTATGCCAAATTTCAGAGAAAAAGGCCATAGCCGAGTGAGTAGGGAAAAATTGCCCCCGCATTTTTTCCAGCGAAATTTGGAGTATATTCTGAGGTATAAAAAAAACAAATTTTCTGAAAATTTCAAGCCCGTCAACGCAATGGTTTTAGAAAAATGAATTTTTTTTAAATATCAAAAAAAAATTTTCCGGAAACGGTACCGTGGATCGATTTGATTTTTTGTTGTTACTTGTGCCGATTAAACGTGTTACGAAATAAAATTATAGAACAACTTGCAAAAGATTAAGGTTTGAAAAAAAATAATGTTCCTTGTTTTATTATTTTTTACTACAATCCACTTGGGATACAATAGCGAAAAATGTTTCATATCATCTTTGGGCACCTTATTAGATTATATAATTTTTTCAAAATGATCGGTTTGGTACGCCACAGTGAAAAAAAAGGGAACACACTGTATTGATATATTTTAGTTATATACATATATAACTAAAATATATCAATAAAGTCTGTTTATTTTTTCTCACTGTGGCGTACCAAACCGATCATTTTGAAAAAATTATATAATCTAATAAGGTGCCCAAAGATTATATGAAAAAAAATTCGTTATTGTATACCAAGTGGATTATAGTAAAAAAAATAAAACAAGGAACATTATTTTTTGTTAAACCTTAATCTTTCGCGAGATGTTCTATAATTTTATTTCGTAACACGTTTGATCGTAACAAGTACCAAAAAAAATCGAATCGATCCACTGAAGCGTGTCCGGAATTTTTATTTTTTTATTTAATTTAAAAAAAAATCATTTTTCCAAAACCATTGCGTTGACGGGGATGAAATTTTCAGAAAATTTGTTTTTTTTATACCTCAGAATATACTCCCAATTTCGCTGGAGAAAATGCGGGGGAAATTTTTCCCTACTTACCCGGCTATGGCCTTTGGTTTCCGCTTTTCGGAAGTACACCCAAATATTGTTTAAATTGGCTAATCGAAAATTCCTTACGTGGTTCACTTTGAAATGTTATTTCAAAGTTGTGGTTAACCTTTCAAATAAAAAGATTGAAAATTGTTGAAGTTATGTTGCGTGCCGTTTTGAAAAATTGTGTTCCGAGAAAACCGGTCGATGCGACGTCTCGCACACGGGCCAGCTACTGCCACTGCAGACCCACACGGGCCTGCGGACCTTTGTTTTACAGGTACCAAACTTCCCCCCCCCCTTAATCTATATGGTTCAAAGCATCTCTTAAACCAATTGAAAAAAAAAAATGTTTAATTCTACAGTGGTGTTCCCCCTTAAAACTGCCTTCTCAAGCGAAAAGGGAGTTTTCGGGCACAGCCGTTTTTTTTTTAAATATTTGTTTGCATGGTGTGGACAAGTCCGGGTTTGTTCGACTGCTCCTCGAGTATAATACAGGAAGTGCAGTCTTTTAAGGGGTTAAGCTACTGCCACGGACCGAAAATCAGACTTATATAAAAATAAAAAAATTTAAGGGGTGAGTAAGATCATTAAAAAATCGTTTGGACATTTATTTGTGTGTAATGTAAACATAAATAAACGTCCGAACGGTTTATACACAACGACAAAGTTGTGCATGAAATTCTGTTAAAAATATTAATAATAAGATAAGTTATAACAAGTCTCACAAAGAATGTTTCAACGTGACGGGTTCAACGGTGTACTTCATTTTGGCCACCTGATTGATCTAAAAAACCTGTTTTTCTCACTATAGATTAGTTTTTAAAATACTGTTTTTCTCAGTATTTTGGCTAAGACTTGATCGAGCTTTATTTATTAGCGTCTTCCAATCATTCAAAAAAAAAATATGAACTTTTTTCGCGATTTCTCGAGGAAAAATGGAATCATTATTGACAATAACGAATAAAAAAAAATGGTTAAGAAGAAAAACGTCGGCGCACATTAACCCCCACTACTACACTGAATAAGTCTATCAAATTTCAAGTCATTCCGTGGATCAGATTTTAGTAAATCGTGTACCCCGTTTTGAAAAACATAGTTTCGAGAAAAACGCTTCTGAAGTTTCACCAGCAGTTCTATCGTTTCTATAATAAATTGCTAGGTCTTAGTCTTCAATTTCAGTTGTCTCAAGCGACGAACGAGCGCTCGTCATTTTCACATTAGTCTAAGCCCTTAATGAAAACTTTTCTGACGCAGGTCTAAATAATAATGTGGGCAATAGCGTTTGTTAAATTTTAATTTGAGACGAATGTTACCTAATTTTTGTATCGTTGCATCTGTGTTATCAACTCTGGTACAGCCGTGCTTTGGACAAAAGGTGCGAAGAAACGAATCGCTTGATGTGAAACTTTGCTACGACTTGTATAGACTCAAGGTTGCGA